>WNWK01012610.1:0-58857 GCA_009830355.1 Cherax destructor
GACCTGTGTGTGTTTACCTTGTCATCTTGCTGACCTGTGTGTTGTTTACCTTGTCATCTTGCTGACCTGTGTGTGTTTACCTTGTCATCTTGCTGACCTGTGTGTGTTTACCTTGTCACCTTGCTGACCTGTGTGTGTTTACCTTGTCACCTTGCTGACCTGTGTGTGTTTACCTTGTCACCTTGCTGACCTGTGTGTGTTTACCTTGTCATCTTGCTGACCTGTGTTTACCTTGTGATCTTGCTGACCTGTGTTGTTTACCTTGTCACCTTGCTGACCTGTGTGTGTCAGTTGCTGTGTGAATGTGTCACCTCACACTATTGTTCCGTACTGTGTAAATATATTAGCAATTATCTGCACATTTAGTTACTTAAAAAAATTGTGTTCATGTAAATTTAGTTACTTTGATGGTGTGCATGACAGTGTGTCTTATCACATGACTCCATGTCAATTTATTTAACTGTGGATGAATTTATATTCTACATTGATTATTCATATCCTTTACGAGTTCTGGATTTTAACAACTGTTTAAATACGTTTTACTCATTTTTATATAATTTCCTCCGGAGCCCGTAGACCACCTGAATAGTGATCAATCGATCTATTCTGATTCTCATTATATGATTCAATATAATCTAAGAGTATAATATATGTTTTCTATTACTACATTCTTTTTGCATTGTATATAACCATTGCCTGATATTCACCTCTGTAGATTGTGCCAGTCCATTCATCTTGTATGCACTAGGTTATCTGCCTATATGACGAGAATGTCAGCACATAGCATAATCTGAGCTGCCACTGGTGTGTAACATTGTTAGATGTTACCCTTTCATGCCTTAGGAATGTCAGTCACTGATGCTGACCTCCAGCTTGTCTGCAGGGCATAGTGCAGTCAACATGCAGGGCATAGTGCAGTCAACATGCAGGGCATAGTGCAGTCAACATGCAGGGCATAGTGCAGTCAACATGTAGGGCATAGTGCAGTCAACATGCAGGGCATAGTGCAGTCAACATGCAGGGCATAGTGCAGTCAACATGAAGGGCATAGTGCAGTCAACTTGTAAGGCATAGTGCAGTCAACATGCAGGGCATAGTGCAGTTAACATGCAGGGCATAGTGCAGTCAACATGTAGGGCATAGTGCAGTCAACATGCAGGGCATAGTGCAGTCAACATGCAGGGCATAGTGCAGTCAACATGTAGGGCATAGTGCAGTCAACATGCAGGGCATAGTGCAGTCAACATGCAGGGCATAGTGCAGTCAACATGCAGGGCATAGTGCAGTCAACATGTAGGGCATAGTGCAGTCAACATGCAGGGCATAGTGCAGTCAACATGCAGGGCATAGTGCAGTCAACATGTAGGGCATAGTGCAGTCAACATGTAGGGCATAGTGCAGTCAACATGCAGGGCATAGTGCAGTCAACATGCAGGGCATAGTGCAGTCAACATGCAGGGCATAGTGCAGTCAACATGCAGGGCATAGTGCAGTCAACATGCAGGGCATAGTGCAGTCAACATGTAGGGCATAGTGCAGTCAACATGAAGGGCATAGTGCAGTCAACATGAAGGGCATAGTGCAGTCAACTTGTAAGGCATAGTGCAGTCAACATGTAGGGCATAGTGCAGTCAACATGAAGGGCATAGTGCAGTCAACATGTAGGGCATAGTGCAGTCAACATGCAGGGCATAGTGCAGTCAACATGCAGGGCATAGTGCTGTCAACATGCAGGGCATAGTGCAGTCAACATGCAGGGCATAGTGCAGTCAACATTCAGGGCATAGCCCAGTCAACATGCAGGGCATAGTGCAGTCAACATGCAGGGCATAGTGCAGTCAACATGTAGGGCATAGTGCAGTCAACATGTAGGGCATAGTGCAGTCAACATGTATGGCATAGTGCAGTCAACATGTAGGCCATAGTGCAGTCAACATGCAGGGCATAGTGCAGTCAACATGCAGGGCATAGTGCAGTCAACATGCAGGGCATAGTGCAGTCAACATGCAGGGCATAGTGCAGTCAACATGCAGGGCATAGTGCAGTCAACATGCAGGGCATAGTGCAGTCAACATGCAGGGCATAGTGCAGTCAACATGCAGGGCATAGTGCAGTCAACATTCAGGGCATAGCCCAGTCAACATGCAGGGCATAGTGCAGTCAACATGCAGGGCATAGTGCAGTCAACATGCAGGGCATAGTGCAGTCAACATGCAGGGCATAGTGCAGTCAACATTTAGGGCATAGCCCAGTCAACATGTAGGGCATAGTGCAGTCAACATTCAGGGCATAGCCCAGTCAACATGCAGGGCATAGTGCAGTCAACATGCAGGGCATAGTGCAGTCAACATGTAGGGCATAGTGCAGTCAACATGTAGGGCATAGTGCAGTCAACATGTAGGGCATAGTGCAGTCAACATGCAGGGCATAGTGCAGTCAACATGCAGGGCATAGTGCAGTCAACATGCAGGGCATAGTGCAGTCAACATGCAGGGCATAGTGCAGTGAACATTCAGGGCATAGCCCAGTCAACATGCAGGGCATAGTGCAGTCAACTTGCAGGGCATAGTGCAGTCAACATGTAGGGCATAGTGCAGTCAACATGCAGGGCATAGTGCAGTCAACATGTAGGGCATAGTGCAGTCAACATGCAGGGCATAGTGCAGTCAACATGCAGGGCATAGTGCAGTCAACATTCAGGGCATAGCCCAGTCAACATGCAGGGCATAGTGCAGTCAACATGCAGGGCATAGTGCAGTCAACATGCAGGGCATAGTGCAGTCAACTTGCAGGGCATAGTGCAGTCAACATGCAGGGCATAGTGCAGTCAACATGCAGGGCATAGTGCAGTCAACATACAGGGCATAGTGCAGTCAACATGCAGGGCATAGTGCAGTCAACATGCAGGGCATAGTGCAGTCAACATGCAGGGCATAGTGCAGTCAACTTGCAGGGCATAGTGCAGTCAACATGCAGGGCATAGTGCAGTCAGCATGCAGGGCATAGTGCAGTCAACATGCAGGGGGCATAGTGCAGTCAACATGCAGGGGGCATAGTGCAGTCAACATGCAGGGCATAGTGCAGTCAACATGCAGGGCATAGTGCAGTCAACATGCAGGGGCATAGTGCAGTCAACATGCAGGGCATAGTGCAGTCAACATGCAGGGCATAGTGCAGTCAACATGCAGGGGGCATAGTGCAGTCAACATGCAGGGCATAGTGCAGTCAACATGCAGGGCATAGTGCAGTCAACATGCAGGGCATAGTGCAGTCAACATGCAGGGGGCATAGTGCAGTCAACATGCAGAGCATAGTGCAGTCAACATGCAGGGGGCATAGTGCAGTCAACATGCAGAGCATAGTGCAGTCAACATGCAGAGCATAGTGCAGTCAACATGCAGAGCATAGTGCAGTCAACATGTAGGGCATAGTGCAGTCAACATGCAGGGGGCATAGTGCAGTCAACATGCAGGGGGCATAGTGCAGTCAACATGCAGGGGGCATAGTGCAGTCAACATGCAGAGCATAGTGCAGTCAACATGCAGAGCATAGTGCAGTCAACATGCAGAGCATAGTGCAGTCAACATGCAGAGCATAGTGCAGTCAACATGCAGGGCATAGTGCAGTCAACATGCAGGGCATAGTGCAGTCAACATGCAGGGCATAGTGCAGTCAACATGCAGGGCATAGTGCAGTCAACATGCAGGGCATAGTGCAGTCAACATGCAGGGCATAGTGCAGTCAACATGCAGGGCATAGTGCAGTCAACATGCAGGGCATAGTGCAGTCAACATGCAGGGCATAGTGCAGTCAACATGCAGGGCATAGTGCAGTCAACATGCAGGGCATAGTGCAGTCAACATGCAGGGCATAGTGCAGTCAACATGCAGGGCATAGTGCAGTCAACATGCAGGGCATAGTGCAGTCAACATGCAGGGCATAGTGCAGTCAACATGCAGGGCATAGTGCAGTCAACATATAAATGCCAAGCTGAGAGGATATGCTGAGGATACATTTATATTCGTATTTCTCTAAATGCACCACAATGTTTCTAAGACCAAACCCACAACATGTATCAGTTGCATCATGTACTTGTAGAAATAAAGATTATTATTATTATTATTATTATTATTATTATTATTATTATTATTATTATTATTATTATAATTATTATAATTATTATTATTATTATTATTATTATTATTATTATTATTATTATTACTATAGGTTCTGCATGACTTTTTGTAATAAATCCTGCAAATTATATGTAAAATTTTGAATGATTAAAAATTTGGAAAAAATATATACCATAAAATAGATAATGTCAATGACAATATTAAACTTATACAATTAGCATTAATAATTTGTATTCACTTAAATTTGAATTAAAACTGTGCCAAATAATTTGTGAAATAAAAAATTGGTTTATTATATTATAAAGGCCAATGAGAGAATTTAGAGGTTCTTAAGAATTTGTTGAAGACATGTTGAAATGTGTTTGTACAGTGGGACTTGGTGTGCGGGAGAGCGCTTCTAATACCTCTCTACCAGACCATCTACACTGTGGGTTCCCTCCTCGGCACCATCCTCGCCGCCTACGCTGCTCACAGGTGACCTGACGCTTTTTAACTCACCTTTGTTAAGAGAAAACAAATGACAGATTAATTTTCGAGGCAGCCTTTACTTGCATGGTTAAATATATTTGCTCTGAATAACTGCTGCAGATTCATCTAAATGTCTAACCGTGTTAAACAGTATGGTGGGCATTATCAGGTTTGGCAGACGGTGGGCAGTGCGGGTGGGAGCACTAGGCACTGTGCTGGGCATGGTAGTGCTCCTGACGACACCATGGTTGTACCTCCTGCTAGCCTCTCGCTTCATACTGGGGGTCACTGTCTCCATCATGGTCTGCCCATCCTTCATGCTCTGTGAGTGCTCTCCTTCTCGGCCAAAGTCACGTGACTTGGACTAGCTCAAACCATTCATTCATTAAATTCCTAGTTAACTTTAGTTAATTCGCTGAAAGTCCTAGCTTCCATTGGCAGTTTCGTCACGAAAAGACTGATTTGGAACCTCCATTCTTCCTTATCCTTAGTGCTTTATTTATATACTATGGTGATCCAGAAGACTCGCAAATATGAAGACCTTCCCCCTTGCTATAACTTCATCCCAATAGGGTCGGAGACCCTTGGAGCATGGGGCAAGTGTGCTCTAAAGTTTCTCAAAGAGCTGGGTGAAAAACTCATCATAGAAACCAAGGACCACAGGGCGACCAGCTTCCTATTTCAGAGACTCAGTGTTGCGATCCAGAGGGGAAATGACTGCAACATTCTGGGCACGTGGCCCACTGCCGGGGAGCTGGACGAAGTATTTGACATGTAGCTCTGAGTTGTTATCTATGTTGTTCTACTCCCTATTGTATTCTTGTCAATGTATTTTGTCAATGAATTTTGTCTTGAAATAAAGTTTATACACATTTAAAAGATGGGGTGATAGGGGAAGTGGAATATTCAAATGGCTTCAGAAAGAAATCTAAATATTCTTCCTTGAAGCCTTTTTATCCACTTCTCCCAGGCTATGGGTCCCACAATTTACACCAGAGGTGGACCCCATCATATATATATATATATATATATATATATATATATATATATATATATATATATATATATATATATACTAGGAATTCGCAGGAGCAGGCGAAATATTCACAAACACTGATCTCTGGCCGGTACGGTCGGCAAAGCACTGCGTACCTTGTCATGAGGTTCGTAGGTTCGAGTCTCCGTCGGCCAGAGATCAGTGTTTATATATATATATATATATATATATATATATATATATATATATATATATATATATATATATATATATATATATTCCAACAAGTCGGCCGTCTCCCACCGAGGCAGGGTGACCCAAAAGAAAGAAAATCCCCAAAAAGAAAATACTTTCATCATCATTCAACACTTTCACCTCACTCATACATAATCACTGTCTTTGCAGAGGCGCTCAGATACGACAGCTGAGAATAAGTCCCTCCCAACTGTCACTATCCCAGACCCCTCCTTTAAAGTGCAGGCATTGTACTTCCCATTTCCAGGACTCAAGTCCAACTAAATCAATTAACTGGTTTCCCTGAATCCCTTCATAGAATGTTACCCTGCTCACACTCTAACAGCTCGTCAGGTCCCAAAAACCATTCATCTCCATTCACTCCTAACACGCTCACACATGCTTGCTGGAAGTCCAAGCCCCTCGCCCACAAAACCTCCTTTACCCCCTCCCTCCATCCTTTTCGAGGACGACCCCTACCTCAACTTCTTTCCCCTACAGATTTATACGCTCTCCAAGTCATTCTACTTTGATCCATTCTCTCTAAATGACCAAACCACCTCAACAACCCCTCTTCAGCCCTCTGACTAATACTTTTAGTAACTCCACACCTCCTAATTTCCACGCTCCGAATTTTCTGCATAATATTTACACCACACATTGCCCTTAGACAGGACATCTCCACTGCTTCCTCGCTGCAGCATTTACAATTTAAGCTTCACACCCATATAAGAGTTTTGGTACCACTATACTTTCGTACATTCCCTTCTTTGCCTCCATGGATAACGTTTTTTGTCTCCACAGATACATCAATGCACCACTCACCTTTTTTCCTTCATCAATTCTATGGTTAACCTCATCCTTCATAAACTCATCCGCTGACAAGTTAACTCCCAAATATCTGAAAGCATTCACTTCTTCCATAATCCCTCTCTCCAATGTGATATCCAATTTTTCTTTATCTAAATCGTTTGATACCCTCATCACCTTACTCTTATCTATGTTCACTTTCAACTTTCTACCTTTACACACTCTCCCAAACTCGTCCACTAACCTTTGCAACTTTTCTTTAGAATCTCCCATAATCACAGTATCATCAGCAAAAAGTAACTGTGTCAACTCCCATTTTGTATTTAATTCCCTATAATTTAATCCCACTCCTCTCCCCAACACCCTAGCATTTACCTCTTTTACAACCCCATCTATAAATATATTAAACAACCATGGTGACATTACACAGCCCTGTCTAAGACCTACTTTTACCGGGAAGTAATCTCCCACTCTCCTACACACCCTAACCTGAGCCTCACTATCCTCATAAAAACTTTTTACAGCATTCAGTAACTTACTACCTATTCCATACACTTGCAACATTTGCCACATTGCTCCCCTATCCACTCTATCATATGCCTTTTCTAAATCCATAAATGCAATAAAAACTTCTCTACCTTTATCTAAATACTGTTCACATATATGCTTCACTGTAAACACTTGATCTACACATCCCCTACCCACTCTAAAGCCTCCTTGCTCATCTGCAATCCTACTCTTTGTCTTACCTCTAATTCTTTCAATAATAATCCTACCGTACACTTTACCTGGTATACTCAGTAAACTTATTCCCTTATAATTCTTACAATCTCTTTTATCCCCCTTCCCTTTATATAAAGGAACTATACATGCTCTTTGCCAATCCCTAGGTACCGTCCCCTCTTTCATACATTTATTAAACAACAATACCAACCACTCCAACACTATATATTCCCCCCTGCTTTTAACATTTCTGTCATTATCCCGTCAGTTCCAGCTGCTTTACCCCCTTTCATTCTACGTAATGCCTCACGCACCTCCCCCACACTCACATCCTGTTCTTCTTCACTCCTAAACGATGTTATACCTCCCTGGCCAGTGCATGAAATTACCGTCTCCCTTTTTTCATCGACATTTAAAAGTTCCTCAAAATATTCCCGCCATCTACCCAATACCTCCAGCTCCCCATCTACTAACTCCCCTACTCTGTTTTTAACTGACAAATCCATTCGTTCCCTAGGCTTTCTTACCTTGTTTATCTCACTCCAAAATTTTTTCTTGTTTTCAGCAATATTTCTTGGCAGAGCCTCTCCAATTCTTTCATCTGCTCTTTTTTTGCACTCTCTCACCACTCTCTTCACCTTTCTTTTACTCTCCATATACTCTGCTCTTCTATTAACACTTCTGTTTTGTAAAAACCTCTCATAAGCTATCTTTTTCTCTTTTATCACACCCTTTACTTCTTCATTCCACCACTCACTCCTCTTTCCTCCTGCACCCATCCTCCTATAGCCACAAACTTCTGCCCCACATTCTATTACTGCATTTTTAAAACTATCCCAACTCTCTTCAACCTCCCCCCCCCTTCCCTACTCATACTTGCACTAGCCCACCTTTCTGCCAAAAGTTGCTTATATCTCACTCTAACTTGCTCCTCCCTTAGTTTATATACTTTTACCTCTCTCTTACTTGCTGTTGCCATTTTCTTTTTGTCCCATCTACCTTTTACTCTAACTGTAGTTACAACTAAATAATGATCCGATATATCCATTGCCCCTCTACAAACATGTGCATCTTGAAGCTTACCCATCAACCTTTTATCCACCAATACATAATCTAACAAACTACTTTCATTACGTGCTATATAATACCTTGTATACCTATTTATCCTCTTTTTCATAAAATATGTATTACTTATTACCAAACCTCTTTCTACACATAGTTCAATTAACGGTTCCTCATTTACATTTACCCCTGGCACCCCAAATTTACCTACTACTCCCTCCACAACATTTTTACCCACTTTAGCATTTAGATCCCCAACCACAATTACTCTCCCACTTTGTTCAAAACTCCCCACACACTCACTCAACATTTCCCAAAATCTCTCTCTCCTCTACACTTCTCTCTTCTCCAGGTGCATAAACACTTACTATAACCCACTTTTCACATCCAACCTTTATTTTACTCCACATAATCCTTGAATTTATACACTTATATTCACTCTTTACCTGCCATAACTGATTATTCAACATTATTGCCACTCCTTCTTTAGCTCTAGCTCTATTTGAAACCCCTGACCTAATCCCATTTATTTCTCCCCACTGAAACTCTCCTACCCCCTTCAGCTTTGTCTCACTTGAAGCCAGGACATCCAGCTTCTTTTCATTCATAACATCTACAATCATCTCTTTCTTATCATTCGCACAACATCCACGCACATTCAAACATCCCACTTCGACGGTTTTCTTCTTTTTCTTTTTAGTAAATCTATACAGGAAAAGGTGTTACTAGCCCATTGTTCCCGGCATTTTAGTTGACTTTTACAACACGCATGGCTTACGGAGGAAATATATATATATATATATATATATATATATATATATATATATATATATATATATATATATATATATATATATATATATATATATATATATACATATATATACATATATATACATATATATATATACATATACATATATATATATATATAATATATATATATATATATATATATATATATATATATATATATATATATATGCAAAACAACCACTGTGAAAGAATAGCGAAATTCCAAGCGCTTTCGTGACTTCTCACATTATCAAGAAACTTTAAAAACAAAACATCACATAGTGTGACTTTGTAAATGGTCCAAGTCGGACCGAAACGTCGCCATAAGCTCCTCTCTTCTATGTGCGGGTTGTGTGTGTATTAGAATCTTGTCCAGTTCTAATGCTGTATTTATGTTGTTTTAATCTTAGTTCACGACTTTTACCAGTTTGACCGTAATAAACTTTATCGCATATTTTACAAGGAATCTTATAGACACATCCGTCAGCATTTTGGGGGAAATTTTTTATCAAAAGTTTTTTTTTACTGTATCATGACTTTTAAATACAACTTTGATATTAATAAAAGTTGTAAGAAAGGAAGGAATATCAACCAAGTTTTCATGGTAAGGGAGAACCAACTTATTTTTAGTTGAATAAGGTTTTGTTTTCCCTTTTTGATTGTATAATGTATTTATGGCAATTTTAAAAAGATTTATCAATTAAGTTTCTTGGATGTTTTAGATCATTAGCTATTTCATAATTTTTTGAGATTTATATAATTTTATTGTATATATATATATATATATATATATATATATATATATATATATATATATATATATATGTATATATACTATATATATATATATATATATATATATATATATATATATATATATATATATATATATATATATATACATATATATATATATATATATTTATATATATATATATATATATATATATATATATATATATATATATATATATATATATATATATATATATATATATATATATTTTTTTTTTTTATTAACACATCGGCCGATTCCCACCAAGGCAGGGTGGCCCGAAAAAGAAAAACTTTCATCATCATTCACTCCATCACTGTCTTGCCAGAGGGGTGCTTTACACTACAGTTATAAAACTGCAACATTAACACCCCTCCTTCAGAGTGCAGACACTGTACTTCCCATCTCCAGGACTCAAGTCCGGCCTACCGGTTCCCTGAATCCCTTCATAAATGTTACTTTGCTCACACTCCAACAGCACGTCAAGTATTAAAAACCCTATCATACGCCTTTTCCAAATCCATAAAAGCCACAAACACCTCTTTACCCTTATCTAAATATTGTTCACCTATATGTTTCACTGTAAACACTTGGTCTACCTTGGCCTCCTTGTTTATCTGCTATCCTGCTCTCCGTCTTACTCTTAATTCTTTCGATAATAACTCTACCATACACTCTACCAGGTATACTCAACAGACTTATTATATTTTTATTTTTATTAACACATCGGCCGATTCCCACCAAGGCAGGGTGGCCCGAAAAAGAAAAACTTTCGTCATCACTCACTCCATCACTGTCTTGCCAGAGGCGTACTTACACTACAGTTATAAAATTGCAACATTAACACCCCTCCTTCAGAGTGCAGACACTACTTCCCATCTCCAGGAATCAAGTCCGGCCTGCCGGTTTCCCTGAAACCCTTCATAAATGTTACCTTGCTTACACTCCAACAGCACAAGTCATAAAAAACATTTGTCTCCATTCGCTCCTATCTAACACGCTCACGCACGCTTGCTGGAAGTCCAAGCCCCTCGCACACAAAACCTCCCCTCCCTCCAACCTTTTCTAGGCCGACCCCTACCCCGCCTTCCCTCCACTACAGATTTATACACTCTCGAAGTCATTCTATTTTGATCCTTCCTCTCTACATGTCCAAACCATCTCAATAACCCCTCCTCAGCTCTCTGGCTAATAGTTTTGGTAATAACACACCTCCTAATCTCCAAACTACGGATTCTCTGCCTCCAGCCTTCTCCTTGTTGCAACATTCACAACCCATGTCTCACACCCATACAAGAGTGTTGGTATAACTATACTCTCATACATTCCCATCTTTGCCTTCATGGATAAAGTTCTCTGTCTCCACAAGCTCCTCAGTGCACCACTCACCTTTTTCCCCTCGTTAATTCTATGATTTACCTCATCCTTCATAGACCCATCTGCTGACACATCCACTCCCAAATATCTGAATACATTCACCTCCTCCATACTCTCTCCCTCCAATCTGATATCCAATCTTCTGTTATCTATTGTTTTTGTTATCCTCATCACCTTACTCTTTCCTATATTCACTTTTAATTTCCTTCTTTTACATACCCTACCAAACTCATCCACCAACCTCTGCAACTTCTCTTCAGAATCCCCCAAAAGCACAGTGTCATCAGCAAAGAGCAACTATGACAACTCCCACTTTGTGTTAGATTATTTACCTTTTAACCCCACACCTCTTGCCAACACCCGAGCATTCACTTCTCTTACAACCCCATCTATAAATATATTGAACAGCCACGCAGACATCACACATCCCTGTCTAAGTCCTACTTTTACTGGGAAATAATCTCGCTCTCGCCTGCATACTCTAACCTGAGCCTAACTATATATATATATATATATATATATATATATATATATATATATAAATATATATTATTGTAACCACGAACGAGTGGTATTGAATCAATAACAACACTGTAAACACTGTGACTAGCCGAGGATTCTAACCCATGTGGTTTTGGCCCGCCTCATCTTGAGCGAAAATGACACATAATGCTCTAACCCACAGGACCACGCAATCATGTGTGATTTTCGCTCACCCTGAGGCGAGCCTAAAGTCCAGTATTGTTATTGATATATATATATGTATGTATATATATATATATATATATATATATATATATATATATATATATATATATATATATATATATATATATATATATATATATATATATATATATATATATATATATATATATATATATATATATATATATATATATATATATATACTGATCTCTGGCCGACGGAGACTCGACCCTACGAACCTTGTGACAGGAACGCAGTGCTTTACCGACCGTACCACACTGGACCAATACCTTGGCATCCAGCTCACGCTAGACGTTGATCCAAGGCACCCAGCTTTCAGGCAGGTGGCTTACAGCTTTTCATCTCATCCCCTGCATGCATCGACACAACTAGAGATTTTTACAATGCTAGGAATTCGAAGAGCAGGCGAATTCCTAGCATATATATATATATATATATATATATATATATATATATATATATATATATATATATATATATATATATATATATATATATATATATATATATATCAATAACAATACTGGGAATTGCCGAGGATTCGAACCCATGTCGTTTAGGCTCGCCTCAGGGTGAGCGAAAATCTTGTTATTATTATCCTCTTCATGGCTTGCAGTCTTTTCCTCGGATCTATGGCACACAAGGCCATGGTACGCAAATCGGTCTGCTGATTCACTGCCTCAAATACACCTGTGTTTGGCAAAGACACTGGCGGCAAGTCGAAGGGCAACACCAACGCGGATGATTTGTGGATTGAGGCATGTGCCAAGGGAGGAGTTGGGAACAGCCAACAGAAAGTCCCCTGAATGAGGAGCTCTCACTGCAAGGAGGCGGCTCTATCCTTCCCCAATACACTCTGAAGCATTGTTGAGGCTATATTCCTCACTACTGGGCCAAGTTTAGTTTCAGAGGCTGTTAGATTATCCCATAGCGTGGCTCCGTCAACAAACTTTTGGTCATGGACTCCAATCTTGTCCCTAAGGTGTTCAGGGAGAATCGCTGCTGCACATGAAGAGAGGAAAGCAGGTAACACAATCTGTGATGCTCTGCGGACACCAATGCCTCCCAGTCTGACTGGAAATGTAGCTTGGTGCCAGTGCCCGTCTTCCAGAGTAACGTTGAGTACTTTCGTAAAAATATTCCTCGTATTCATGCAGTATAGGTTTAGTTATTATATGAGGGTGCACATCTTAGGAATTATGTTAAACTTATATATATTCGCAAAATAGGCTACAAAGTATATAAATAAAGCACTAAGGAAAAGGAAAAATGGAGGTTACAAATTAGAGCATCAGACTTTTCGTGACGAAACTGCTAATAGAAGTTACTTCTATTAATTTTATATAATATATATACAGTAGACCGTCGAACAAAACGGTTTCCTTTAAAACATTTTCTCCATTATACTTTTGCCAAATTACGGCATATTTTCGTTTTACACTTCGTCAAATAAAATTTAAGCTGTTTCTCGGTAGGGACAACATTTCAGTTCCTCAAGCTGACTGACTGACTTACTGACTGACCTGACTTGACTGATTTACTGAATGACTTCACTGATTTACTGACTGGTTTACTGACCTGACTGGCCAATTTGACTTTCTGACTTGACTGACTGATTTACTGAATGACTTGCCTGATTTGCTGAATGACTTGACTGATTTACTGAATGACTTACTTGACTGACTGACCTACTGACTTGAGACTGATTTACTGAATGACTTACTTGACTGACTGACCTACTGACTTGACTGATTTACTGACTTGACTGGCTTACTGACTTGACTGACCAACTTGACTGATTTACTGAATGAATTTACTGATTGACTTACTGATTTACTGAATGACTGATTGATATACTGACTGCTTACTACTTGACTGACTGACTTGACTGATTTACTGAATAATGGCTTACTGATCGACTTAACTGATTTACTTAATGACTTGACTGACTAACTTGAATGAGTGACCTACTGACTCACTTGACTGGACTGACATACTGACTGGACTACCATCCACCTCAGCCCAGATGGGCCTCAGCATACCTCTCCACTCCCTCCACAATTATCTACAAGCACCAGCAATCATAATTTATATATATATATATATATATATATATATATATATATATATATATATATATATATATATATATATATATATATATATATATATATATATGCAAGACAACCACTATGAAAAATAGAGGAATTCCAAGCGCTTTCGTGACTACTCACATTATCAAGGAACTATAAAACAAAACGCTTGGAATTTCTCTATTTTTTCATAGTGGTTGTCTTGCATATTTTGATATCACCTGTTTACTGTGATCTTTTTGCATATATATATATATATATATATATATATATATATATAACTTGGTGACGTGAACCAGAAATGTTACCTGCCAGCCATGACAGGTGGTAACGCCTGTCTGAGCAAATGCAGCTAAAACATCGTCACGTCACATCATGTATTTGTCACTTTTAAATCACCTAAAACACTTAATGCATCATTGTTTTTCTGTATTAACGTGGCAGGTATGGAGGTGTGTGTGCCGCGGCTGCGACCCACGGTGGGTGTGGTGCTGGCGCTGCCCTACGCTCTCATGATGATCCTCCTCGCCATGCTCGCCTTCTTCATCAGGGACTGGCGCACCCTCCATGCTGCTGCCACCTTCCCTTTGTTACTCCTCTTCATCCCTGTTCTCTAGTGAGTTGCAGTGTATTTTCTTGGGTCGTGTGTTGTTTTGGATCAGTTTGTGGACGTGTGCTAGCTTGTTAGTTTATTATTCACCCCATACACAAACCTGTAGACCAAGGTTTAATAAAGACCATAGAAGCACATAATGGGTCCATGGACGGGTCTTCTTCATTGTATTATCTGAGCGAAATACAATAGTAATTAACTATTTAAAAAAAAAAATAGCGAGTGTCTCTCTAGGCGGGAATATTGCTGTACCCTAACGGCCCCTTTTGTAGACCCACAGTGGGTCTACACTTTCAAGGTAGGCGAAATTACAGACCTGGAGAATGCACAGAGAACTTCCACGGCACGCAAAAGTACGATAAAGCACCTAAATTACTGGGAACAGTTGAAGTCCCTTGACTTGTATTCCCTGGAACGCAGGCGAGAAAGATGCATGATAATATACACTTTGAAAATCCTAGAAGGACTAGTCCCAAATTTGCACATGAAAATCACTTCCTACGAAAGCAAAAGACTAGGCAGGAGATGCAACATCCCATCAATGAAAAGCAAGTACGCCGCGAGTACAGTAAGAGACAACACAGTAGTGTCTGGGGCCCAAGATTGTTCAACTGCCTCCCAGTAAATATAATGGGGATTATCGATAGACCCCTGGCTGTCTTCAAGAAGGCACTGGACAGGCACCTAAAGTCAGTACCTGACGAGACGCCCTGTGGTCCTTACGTCGGTTTGCGTGTCTGTTTGAGTGTCATGGGCCGTCATTGATACCTGCTTTGTCTCAGCGAATTTCCCCTCCTATCTGTTGATGCCTTGCAACATTGCATAGCTCCTGACAACGCAACAGAGCGTGAAAAATCTAGAGTTAAAGATTTCTATCCCCATGCGGCTTGTTCCGCATTGTTAACATCGCCTGTTTGCGATTGTGTTGCAAATATTTGACAGTTTCTGAGTCGAGTGCAATAATGGTCATGGTACTTTGAGTCCCGTCACCCTGTTTGAGAATGTTTGCTCAATTTTTTTTTAAATTCTTTATTAAACAATTTCCAGTGAGCAAGGTAATGGAGTGTAGCATTAAATAATGGTGATATATATAATGATATAAATTAACAATATCGATACTAATATAAAGATGACTCTTCCCTCGATACCAAAGTGTTACCCACACCAGCTCTTACTCTTCTGATATGGTTAGCCCATATCCACTCCTGTTATAACAAATTACAACAATTTTTACATAAAAATTATTATTATTATTATTATCAGCAATAGTTGTATATCTACTTAAATTATATTTAGCATTAAAATATATACAAATAATATCTATTAAGACTTTTCGGACTTAAAGAGAGCTACACAGTGTCTGGAAGGTCAAAACTTGAGGTGTTTGTAGCGTTAACAAGGTGTGTTCTGTTGTGTCAGTTTGGTGGACGAGTCTCCCAGGTGGTTGCTGGTGCACGGTCGTCTGCAAGAGACGGTGGAGGTGCTACAACGAGGGGCTCGTCTTAACAAGGTGATGCTGCCAGAAACCACCATACTCACCGCCATCATCTCTCCCACCAGTAAGGTGAGTTTCTATCATGTCTCCCACCAGTGAGATGAGTCTCTATCATCTCTCCCACCAGTGAGGTGAGTCTTTATCATGTTTCACACCAGTGAATCTCTATCATTTCTCCACTAGGCTTTGAGAAAGCCATTGACAAAATGCCCATGCACTCAGCCCCAGGCCCAGACCAGTGGAACACTGTGTTTATTAAGAACTGCGAGTCTTTTATTTCTCCCAGTGGCTAGGTGAGTCTGTTATCTCTCCTAGAGGTGAGTCTCTATTATCTCCCCGAGAGTTTAGGTGAGTCTGTTAACTCTCCCAGCGGTGAGTTGAGTCTCTGTTATCTCTCCCAGCAGTGAGGTGAGTCTCTGTTATCTCTCCCAGTGGTGAGGTTAGTCTCTGTTAGCCACTCTGTTATCTCTCCCAGCGTTGAGGTGAGTCTCTGTTATCTCTCCCAGCGGTGAGGTGAGTCTCTGTTATCTCTCCCAGCGGTGAGGTGAGTCTCTGTTATCTCTCCCAGCGGTGAGATGAGTCTCTGTTATCTCTCCCAGCGGTGAGTTGAGTCTCTGTTATCTCTCCCAACAGTGAGGTTAGTCTCTGTTATCTCGCCCAGTGGTGAGGTGAGTCTCGGTCGTCTCTCCCAGCGGTGAGTTGAGTCTCTGTTATCTCTCCCAGCGGTGAGGTGAGTCTCTGTCGTCTCTCCCAGCAGTGAGGTTAGTCTCTGTTATCTCTCCCAGTAGTGAGGTGAGTCTCTGTTATTTCTCCCATAGGTGAGGTTAGTCTGTTATCTCTCCCAGTGGTGAGGTGAGTCTGTTGTCTCTCCCAGAGGTGAGGTTAGTCTGTTATCTCTCCCAGTGATGAGGGTAGGCTCTGTTATCTCTCTCAGTGGTGAGGTGAGTCTCTGTTATCTCTCCCAGCTGTGAGTTGAGTCTGTTACCTCTCCCAGCAGTGAGGTTAGTCTCTCTTATCTCTCCCAGCAGTGAGGTTAGTCTGTTATCTCTCCCAGAGGTGAGGTTAGTTTGTTATCTCTCCCAGTGGTGAGGTGAGTCTGTTGTCTCTCCCAGAGGTGAGGTTAGTCTGTTATCTCTCCCAGTGGTGAGGGTAGGCTCTGTTATCTCTCCCAGTGGTGAGGTGAGTCTCTGTTATCTCTCCCAGCTGTGAGTTGAGTCTGTTACCTATCCCAGCAGTGAGGTTAGTCTCTGTCGTCTCTCCCAGCGGTGAGGTGAGTCTCTGTTATCTCTCCCAGCGGTGAGTTGAGTCTCTGTTATCTCTCCCAACAGTGAGGTTAGTCTCTGTTATCTCGCCCAGTGGTGATTTTGTCTGTTGTCTCTCCCAGTAGTGAGGGTAGGCTCTGTTACCTCTCCCAGCAGTGAGGTTAGTCTCTCTTATCTCTCCCAGTAGTGAGGTTAGTCTCTCTTATCTCTCCCAGCAGTGAGGTTAGTCTCTCTTATCTCTCCCAGTAGTGAGGGTAGGCTCTGTTATCTCTCCCAGTGGTGAGGTGAGGCTCTGTTATCTCTCCCAGAGGTGAGGTTAGTCTGTTGTCTCTCCCAGTAGTGAGGGTAGGCTCTGTTATCTCTCCCATTGGTGAGGTGAGGCTCTGTTATCTCTCCCAGAGGTGAGGTTAGCCTGTTATCTCTCCCAGTAGTGAGGGTAGGCTCTGTTATCTCTCCCAGTGGTGAGGTGAGGCTCTGTTATCTCTCCCAGAGTTGAGGTTAGTCTGTTATCTCTCCCAGTAGTGAGGGTAGGCTCTGTTATCTACCCAGTAGTGAGGTTAGTCTGTTATCTCTCCCAGAGGTGAGGTTAGCCTGTTATCTCTCCCAGTAGTGAGGGTAGGCTCTGTTATCTCTCCCAGTGGTGAGGTGAGGCTCTGTTATCTCTCCCAGAGTTGAGGTTAGTCTGTTATCTCTCCCAGTAGTGAGGGTAGGCTCCGTTATCTCTGCCAGTGGTGAGGTGAGGCTCTGTTATCTCTCCCAGAGATGAGGTTAGTCTGTTATCTCTCCCAGTAGTGAGGGTGGGCTCTGTTATCTCACCCAGTAGTGAGGTTAGTCTGTTATCTCACCCAGTAGTGAGGTGAGTCTGCATCAGTTTTATCATCATTGGACCAGTAAGGTGTTATATCTTGATGCACTTAACATCCTCCCACACACTTAGTTGGTGAAGTTAGCGACTGTACATAATATTTGATATGTTTACCCTTCTAGGATGGTTTAGGTAGGTTTATACAGTAGTAACTAACCGTAGATATTATTAATGTAGTCCTAGGAATTTAACATAGGTAGGATTAGGTCTTTAATATAGGTGAATATTAGCTAGAGAACTGGCAACCCAAAATTCAAACAAAAAAGGGAGACGCCAGCTCTCAGGTGGAGTACAACCACGATCGTGGTAAGACCTACCGAGTCAATCAGCCCGGAGAACAGGCGGTAATACACTTGACCTGGAGATATTAGTCTCTATCCAGGCACACCCACAGTAAGACAAGACCTCTGATTCCTTCCAGCATAGTTGGCCAACATTTCTGGTGAAACGTAGGTTGTTGTCGTCTGTGGGGTAAGATCAGACAGAAAAGCAAAGACCAAATAAGTCCGTAAGTCCGTCTCTGCAAGAGGTACTGAGGGGTGAGGGAACAGAGAACTCCATACCACCGAGTGAGTTAATCCTTCATTTTTGTATAGTTAGGAATTTCTTACAAGAACAGTAGTATCTGGAAATATGTTGTAAGAGCCACTTGTGAGCCTGGGAGGATTATCTCGGCGACTGTCAACAGCACTTGCCAAGGTGAGCAGTTCACAAGGTGGCAGTTTGCACAAAAATTTCCAGAGGTGGTCCTTTGAACCGGATGTGGAATAGCTGGTTTAGCAGACAGATAGTCTTAACTTAACTAGACCACAGTTATGTACCAAGGATTAACAAAATTAGGTTAAGCTAGCTCACAGCTGGGCTCAGAGACTTACACAGAAGTTTACTATTTACAGTGATTTACAGGCAGGACAGAGTAGGCTAGTTAGATTGTAAATCTATTTACAGTAATTTACAGGCAGGCCAAAGTAGGATAGTTGAGCTTGTAAATTTGATTATTTACAATAATTTACAGGCAGGCCAGAGTAGGCTAGTTAGCTTGTAAATTTGATTATTTTCAGTAATTTACAGGCAGGCCAGGTAAGCTAGTTAAGCTTGTGAAATTAATTATTTACAGTTATTTACAGGCAGGCCAGGTAGGCTAGTTAAGCTTGTGAATTTAATTATTTACAGTGAATTTGCAAGGTAGCCACAGTTAGGTTAAACCTCTGCACTATTTACAACAGTTATAACAGCTAGGTCAGATTTAACTTAGTCAACATTTACAGTGAATTGCAAAGCCAGATTTAGGCTATAGTTGCACACTAATTTCAACAGTTATATAAAGTTAGGCTAGGATTTACCTTATCCAACTAACCATACTGAATTAAATAAGCTAGGCACAGTTAGGCCAAGCTATTTACACACAACATTATTTACTCACTGATTCATAAGTTGAATTACTGAATTTATTTGTGTTAACCAAGTGAATTTAAATTTGCAAAGACTGCATTTGTACTGGGTGAATTTCATTGTCATTGGCTCACGTTAATGTGGGATGTGTGATTTACACCATATACGGGCGTTGAACAGAAAATTGCTAGGTTAAGCTTTCATAACAACGATATATGTATACGGTTGCAGTTGTGGGGCACAGCCAGCTCCCCAGAAGTTTCCTGGAGGTCCCAGGGTGTACAGTAAAGATATTCAGAGCACCTGGGGCTAAAGTGTTGAATTTTAACGAAGATTCAAGATTGAATGTTGCTTTAAAACATCCACACCACTTGAGAGTTCAGTTTCTGGGAGGTAATGACATTGTTTCAGGCTGCGTACCCGTTGCTATCATAGAAGGCATTTTGCAAGTGGCAAATTCCTTTCATGAACAGTGTGGTTCTAGAGTAGCTATTGTCCTGGTAGAACACAGGTTTCCGCCGCCAGGAAGCAAATGCACAGTCACGGACACTGAGTACAACCGTATTGCTCGCAGTGTAAATTGTAGGCTGTTGAAGAAAGCCAAGCATATTGATCACATTCGATTTGTAAATTTGCATACTAAACCATTTCAGTTAGGGATGAGGGCTGACGGTGTACATTTTAATTCAGAGTTAAGTCAATATATGGTAAAGAAAATCGTTAAGCTTATCGAAGAGCTTCGAGACACATTTGTTCTCACCTAATTCCGTATCGTGATGTGGGGTGGGGCTAATTAAAGTACAAGTTAGTGCTGCACTCTTAACTAAACCACGACACTGATGGGTGAAAATCAAGTACCAACTGTCTCATCTTTAATTCAGCTAAAGCGGTCTATGGGAGCCCATAAGGGACGCTTAAACAAGGCACGTGAGGAGTGACGAGTTAGCAAATAAGACGGAGATGTAGATTGTGAGGACCTAGAAAGCTACCTGGAGCTTTTAGAGGAAAGGCTAAAGGCCTTTGAGACAGCATTTCTCCTTTATGAGGCAGAAGCCTATGCTGTGGGTGAGTCTGAGGATACTGTCGAGGCAGCTCAGAAGGAATACGATGACTGGAGGGATGACTGTAAATCGGAGATGAAACTCTGCAAGCAGTTAATGAAAACATTGAAGGCTGATATGGCAGGGGCAAAAAATATCATTTCAGGGAACACGAGCAGCCACACGCCTGTTAATATGTTGCCCAGAGTACATTGCTTTCTGGGATCAGTTCAAGGCCCAGATAGATGACAGAAACGATTTGTCGGATACCGTCAAATTACAGTATTTACGATCACAGCTCTTAAATTTGGTCCGGCACTACTAAACCACTGACATTAATTACCAACATGCCAGGTACCAATTAAAGGACATGTTTGGCGACATTGAAGAGATAAAAGTGGCTATATGGTATCGGTTGTTGGATCTAGAGGCTTGCCAGCATGACTGTTGGAGCTTAGAGAAGTTGCGCATCGAGGTTATGAGTTTGACACGTAGCTTCAAAGATTTACACGACTGGGGTAAATCAGAATGGTTCGTCAGCCAGGCGATTCAGAGAAAACTGGCTAACACTACAGTGCACGAGTTACATTTGAAATACCGGACGAACCGGTTCATGATACAACAGATTATTGGCAGGCTGAGAGACCTCGTGTCTCACCTAAGCATGGGTCAGGGGAAGAAAATACCCACCAACAACAAAGGGAAATCCGTCGACCACCCAAGACACTCGAGAGACAGATCTAAAGCACCCCCTACCAGGGTCGGTACTTATTATGCCCAAGTCCACAACCAAAGGGACCAAGAGGGAAGCCACTAAGACAGTCAGTATAGACAGGTATAGACTATACAGGGGCTATCACACTGAAAAACCCTGGAGGGCAGAGAGTAGGCCCACAAGGTATACGTCTGCTTGTTTACTTGTGACACTACCCAAGCCGTACATCTGGAGTTGGCAGAAGACATGTCAACCGAGACTTTTGTGAAGCTGTTCAGGTTTACAGCTCGGTTCTCTTGCCCACGATTGATTATATCGGAGAATGGCACAAGCTTCAGAGTGGCCAACAAAGTCTTTAGGGATCTTTTGGACAATGGAAAGGTGCAAGAATACCTGAAGAAGATAGAGTGCGAATGGAAGTTCATAGCTCCCAAAACCCCATGGCAAGGAGGCTTCTACGAGCGCATGGTGCACACAGTCAAAAGGTGCATCCTCAAGGTCTTGCATGGCAAGAGGGTGGGTGAGCACTGATGAGTTACGGACGATCTTGGCCGAGATAGAGGCGAGAGTTAATAAGAGGCCCCTGACCTATGTGCAAAATGGGATTGATGAGCAGGAAGCTCTCACCCCCAATCACATGCTATTTGGAAGGAGGATCGAGCCCTTCCCCACAATCTTGAGCTAGTCTTACAGGGAGCAGAACTATTATGGGCCAGAAGGAGCCCCCATCAACAAAGAATTGCATAAGAGTCACAATAAATTAGTGAACATTCTGGACAAATGGAACCAGGTGTGGTGTAACGATTATTTGACAGCTCTGCCAGAACATTTTTATTGGATCGACTCCAAGGGAAACAAGGTGACCTTGAGTCAAGGGGACCTGGTGCTAGTAGAAACTGAGGCACCCAGGGCATGTTGGCCATTGGGTCTGGTGATGTCGATCCACCCAGATAAGACTGGACGACTGAGGCTGGTGAAGGTGAGAATAAATGGTGTCGAGATCATAAGGCCCATCAACAAGCTCTTGCCTCTCGAGGTCCATGCGATGGGACCTGGACGGGAGAAGTTAGACCAGAGTCTGCTCAACCAGAATGGCCAGGCGACCCGTCACACGGTGCTCAAGTCCAGGGCTCGCTGGGAGGACTTGCAGGAGGGGGACTAGATCTAGACTTAGTGTCTACCTTCGCCGGCAGGATGATGTGGAAATTTATTGGGAGACCAAATAACTTCCACTTGGAAATAGTAAAAACCAGTACAAGCACTTAACATCCTCCCACAAACTTAGTTGGCAAAGTTAGCGACTGTACATAATATTTGATATATTTACCCTTCTAGGAAGGTTTAGGTAGGTTTATAAAGTAGTAACTAACCATAGATATTATTAATGTAGTCCTAGGAATTTAACAAAGGTAAGATTAGGTCTTTAATATAGGCGAATATTAGCTAGAGAACTGGAGATGCCAGCTCTCAGTTAGAGAACATACACTATCGTGGCAAGACCTGCCTAGTCAATCAGCCCGGAGAACAGGCGTTAATACACTTGACCTGGAGACAACAACATCTTAAGAGGCTTCCCGAAGTACTGTGGATATTAGTCTCTATCCAGGCAAACCCGCAGTAAGACAAGATCTCTGATTCCTACCAGCATAGTTGGCCAACATTTCTGGGGGGAACGTAGGTTGTGGTCGTCTGTGGGGTAAGATCAGATGGATAAGCGAATACCAAATAAGTCCGTCTTTGCAAGAGGTACTGAGGGGTGAGGGAACAGAGAACTCCATACCACCAAGTGAGTTTATCCTACATTCTTGTATAGTTAGGAATTTCTTACAAGAACAGTAGTAACTGGAAATATGTTGTAAGAGACACTTGTGAGCCTGGGAGGATTATCTTAGGGGGCGACTGTGTCAACAGCACTTGCCAAGGTGTACAGCTCACAAGGGAGCAGTTCGCACAAAAATTTCCAGTGACCCTCAATTTCTCGACCCTGAAATCTCTTCACATCTCCTTTCACATTGGCTGTCCTTCCGATTTCATAAACTCTGCCTACTCCTTTGCTGAACGGATTTTCTTTCCCAAACACCTCTTTGACTTACCTATAATTGCAATCTTCTAAATGTTAATAACACCCTCCGTCATCTAGATATTAAACTTACTTTTCGTCTAACTAATAACCTTCATGTTTCTCCTCCTATGGCTGATGCTTCCGATATTTACTCTATTTCCTATTGTCGTCTCCAGTATTGTGGTGAAACTGACCGTTCCCTTTCTGACAGACTTAAACCAACAGTGTTCTTTCCTATCATGTGAGAGATCACAACCATCCTCCTATTAAGTAATCATCAATCAAAGACGTCGTCTTTTTGAATCACCCACTGCACACAACTTTCCTAACATGACTTTTAGTCCCAGCTTTGTTTTTGTAGACTCCTGCCTTTCTCAATACATTGTTGATAATTGTAAAGCTTGGGAAACAGTTAACATTATGTGTGATTGCTGTTGATGCTTATCTGATGAATGATGTAAAAGATTCTTCAATTTCGGACAGGCAATAGGGAGAGTGTAGTGTTTAAATTACTCAAAAAGTTCAATATAATCTTTGGAAATACACCAGTGTTGCATATGCTGACACCAGCACAAGGAAAAACTTGCTAATGGGTGTTGACCCACACACATCTAAGCATGCATTGTATACATCAATATCCACAATCAAGCCTACAATGTGTATATACACATGGGACAAGTAATGTGAGGAAGAATTCCTTGAAAACATGTTATGTTGCTGTGTTGGGAACTTCCAGAAATTAGCTACAGATTCTTTGGGTGACTAAAGTAAGAAAATGCGAATCATTAGATGACTGGGAAATACCGTCATGAGAGGCACCGTCAGGAAAGGCACCGTCAGGAGAGGCACCGTCAGGAGAGGCAGATACTATATTATGAAGGGTTCCAGTGATGAACTTATAAATGTGAATTATGATGAAGAGCATCAGAAAGTTTAGTGCTACATGTGAAGTGAGTAAAGTAGACATATAAATTTGAAAAACAATGAGAGCATAGCAGGTTTGTGAATGGATGTGTGCTTGTATGAAAATGAAAATGTTTATTTCCTTGCAAAGCTTACAATGTGTGGTTTACATATTACAAAATATTAATTACGAATAAAGCCACTAGTATGCCTAGACATTTCGAGAAGAGCTCATGTGAGTTAATGGAGTAGGTTAACTCAATGTATTACTCTCTGAGGCAAGAGGGTTTATGGTGACAATGGTTATGACATCACTGTATAAATTCAAGGATGTGTGTGGTGTATGAGGGATGGAACATGCTCAAAGGGAAACCAGGCAGTATGGGATGGGTCACTCCGAGAGAGACACCGTGGTCAAGGATGACAGTCACCTCATGGAGGATTGTTGTTTGTCAGTAGAAATAAAGGAGTTTCTTTAGACGCTGGTCTTAGTCGTATGTTGATTCACTTAGTACAGCCTAGGTTTATG
Source organism: Cherax destructor (assembly GCA_009830355.1). Classification (NCBI taxonomy): domain Eukaryota; kingdom Metazoa; phylum Arthropoda; class Malacostraca; order Decapoda; family Parastacidae; genus Cherax; species Cherax destructor. Next base: position 25,076 of record WNWK01012610.1, read on the forward strand.
TGACCGAGGTTTGTGACTGCATAACTGGTCCAGCCATTAGAGATGTGCCTGACGTCATGAACGTCATGATGAAGGCACGAGGGTAGGAAAGTGGATTTAGGGTTAAGGGATGGGACTGGGTGGAGTTGGTGAAGGTTGAATTCCTCTACCACCCAAAAAAATAAGCATCCAAAAAACTAACTAAAAAAAAAAACTACTTCTTCATTTGGGACCAACAGAATTCATCCAAATCCTTCTGTTTCTAACTCTGTGCGCCAAATATCTGCTCACTGTATTTTTAATAAAAAAATTCTATTCAACAGTTTTTTTTCATTAGACTTGTGCAAATTTTTAAGTACCTGTCTCCCTTTCAGTGTGTGCATCTCTTTTACTATGCAAATATCAGAAAAAATAATAAAATTTTCTAATACTTCTTTGCAATAGGGCATCGTAACCACTAATGACAAGTCATGTAAGGAGCCGGACTCTAGAAACATGCAGATTGCCGTGGTTGACAGTGATGAGAACTCCCAGATGAGATGCGCCGTCATCAGGCTGGAACACAACCTAGGGTATGGCTCAGTGAAGACCCACAAAGATGGCAACAAGAGCAATACCACTAGTAAGACTTCCACCAACAGTCTTGGAGCTGAGGACGGCCTAGGGTCATGGTGGGCTGGACCAGTGGCTTTGGTGAGGACCTCCTCGATGAGGAAGATTACGTGTTTACTGGTCACCATATATTTCCTGCAGGGAATCGTGTACCTGGGTCTTCCTCTCAGCTCTAACTCCTTCAGGTGAGCTACACCGACGGTCTCTTACGTTATGTGGGGAAGGGGTCAACATTAGCCTCAGGTCATTTCGTACCATGCTGTCACGTATCTAGTCATCACCTGACACTAGCTGATGTTAAAGGCAGAAATGTGGTTTTGAGATGAAGCGGCAATAATTGGTTTAAGTGCTTAGATTTATTTTTGAGCTATATTATGCATGAGAAACACATTCTCTAGAAGACAGTGGATATATTAGATACAATTAATTAGGTATCCCTTTAGGTAGTTAACTTATTTTTTTTCTTATTCCAAAGTTTTCGTTTATAACTTGAGAGTGCCTCATCTTATAGGATTCACATTTTTAATGGTGTACTCTAACTAGGATAACTAGACAAAGTTTTATGCAACTTCTGTTATGTGCAATTTTATATAGACCATTTCGGATTTTAGTTTCGTGCAATAACTTTAGAAAGCCTCTTCCGATCAGCTTCAAACTTTCAGCATTAGTGTAGCCTTCATAAAAGAGGTTTAAGATTCTAATTGAAGTTTGTAGGTGGCATTTTACTAATTTAATTTAAAAAAAGTGCAATATATATACCTTGATATAAAGTGAGTATCCCTCTTTGAAATGGGATCAGTCTTTATCAGCTGATGCAGCTTATACACAGGATGGCACCTATACACAGGATGGCACCCACTAAGTTCAGACTTTGTACATGAATATTTACCAATTTACTTGCATGTTAATGAAACTGGAATGGTTGAATTCCGAGCAATACCTAGAGAATGTCTCTATTGGTTGCCTTCATATTTTCAATAATGGTGGGTGCTTTACAATAGTGGTATAAAACACATATGCAACACCTGGTTATCTTTATTATGAAGACGTCTGCCAACCAGTGGATGCATTAATTCAATGCAGATGTTTTATACCAGAGACAGTGGGACATGGAATGATCATTTCCTCAGCCTTGATAGAAGGTGCTCAGTTCAGTTCAGGCAGGAGGATGGACATTTATATACTGAACACAGAACGGAGGTGCAGAAGTTGCAGGCATCGTCACAGGTGGGCGGGACCCATTAGTGCAGTACATCTTGCCTAAGTACTGGACCAGAGGTTAACATTAGAGTTGTAGGTATCCTGGCACCAATATTCCATGCATCTGCACAGTGCCGCACATTTGACTATGAGTTTTAAATATTAGGTGAGTGTGTCTGTGTGTGTAATAATGTGTAATGGTAGATTGTATTCTATGTGTTGTAGTTCTCCCTTCCTGTACATGACGCTGCTGGGGGTGGTGGAGGTGCCGGCGTACTCTGTGACAGCACCCATCACTAAGAGACTGGGTCGCCGTACCGTCATCTCTTTTTGCTTCTTCACTTGTGGTATCCTTCTTCTCTCCCTCCTCGTCCTCGACAAGATTGTCCTCAATATTGGTGAGTCATCCAGCACTGCTACCTGCTGAGCTCTCCGTACTATACATGCCATTATATATATATATATATATATATATATATATATATATATATATATATATATATATATATATATATATATATATATATACAGTGGACCCCGAGTTTCGTAAAAACTTCACTCCTGAAGTCTGCTCAAGCGCATAGCATGTGTGGTATATAGCGGTGTGTCGGTCATATAGTGTTGTTATAGTGACGCGTCCGGCCGGCCTACCTTATCACACATCCCCCATTCCTCCCTCGCCCCCCACTGCCCACCTCAAGGACGGGAGACCCTCTGCTCAACCACCACCACCATGAACCACATTCGGTATGTGTCATGTGCCATTTTCCTTACGGCCTCCCGGGCTTACCACACAGTTTAAGGTATGGCAGATGATGCAGCCAGCCAGCCACAAAGCCAGGGAAATGGTGCACCCAACAATGAAAGAAGAGGCACATGTCAGGTGTGTGGAGAGTTTCGAGCACGCAACAGAGATGGCCTTATTCGTGCACACAATGGGTGTGCAGGATCACATAGGCCCCCAGCAGAGAGCAACCCACAGCCTCCACAGGCAAATGTCAATCCCAATGGCAACCTCCTCTCTTGCGAAAACCTTCTGCTGGCATTCAAATCCACTGCTAGCAGTACCCTATCCCACATTCCTAAAGCAGCTCGCCCATATGCAGCAGGGAAATTCACAGACCTTCTTAAGCAGGTGAATGGAGGCTCCACCAATTTAGAAGCCCGAGGCACCATTAAAGCATGGCGCAACCTGCTCCTGTTTGGCAATGTCTGTCTTGCAGTTCCTGAAAGACGAGGCAAACTGCTAACCACTTCAGTCATCAAGGCGGTGCGCAACTACCCAAGAACAGATAATTGTGTCCCTCTGCCCCACCATCGCAGGAATCACAGAGGTAGACCCAAGAAAAACTCCACTGAAAACGAGAAAATTTGCGCACAGGTTAGCAAAAAAATCGAAGAAGGCAACACAGTGGGAGCAATCAGAATAATTACAAGTGACGACACTGTAGCTCCCAAAGATGAGGCCACAGCTCAAGCACTAAGAGACAAGCATCCAACAAGGGACACCATAGCCTTCAACAACAACCCTGAAGGAGACCCCATCACTGAACAATTAATTTTGCCAGAATCAGAAGTGTATAAGGCGATAGTGTCATTTCCAACAGGATCTGCAGGAGGTTACACTGGAATTCGACCACAACACCTCAAAGAGATGGTAAATCCAGTACTCGGGGCATCTGCATCAATTCTCCTCACCGAATTAACAACTTTTGTCAACAACTGCCTGGCTGGGCGAATCCCAGAAGAAATTAAACCTTTCTTTTTTTGAGCCTCATTATGCGCTTTGAAGAAGAAGGATGGGGGAATCAGACCCATTGCTGTTGGTAACACCCTTCGCCGTCTAGTTGCCAAAGCAGCAGTAAGAAACATTCGCCTAGAAGCTGCCAGTTTATTCCAGCCACACCAACTGGGCTTTGGGGTCTCTCAAGGCAGTGAAGCCGCAGCTCATGCGGCAAGGGCCTACATCAGGGACCTATCAGAAGACAAGGCCGTAGTCAAACTTGACTTTAGAAATGCCTTTAATATGGTGAAGAGAGATGTGGTCTTGCCAGCCGTTCGAGAGCGGTTCCCCAGTCTCTTTCCCTTCATTTCAGCTGGCTACAGCAAACCCTCGACTCTTTTGTTTGGGGAACATGAAATTCCCTCATCTGAGGGTGTTCAGCAGGGTGATCCACTCGCTCCACTTCTCTTCTGTTTGGCAGTAAGAGAACTAACTTCCAGCCTACGCACTCTGGCGGGTACTGGGTAGTCCCTGTTAGAGGACCTACAACGGGTGAAGACACAGGGAGAAGCCTTAGGACTCATCCTTAATCCCTCAAAGTGTGAAATTATCACAACAAATCAGGAAATAATCAATGCGGTGCAAACAATCCTCCCAGAAGTCACTACTATAACTCCATCCAACAGTACCCTCCTGGGAGCACCGCTGGGTCACCACGCCATCGACACTGTCCTCAAGGACAAAGTGAATGACCTGAAAAGAATGGAGGAGAGAATAAGTGATCTTGATGCCCATGATGCCCTGTATCTCCTCACAAGGTGTCTTACTATGCCAAGACTCACTTACTTCTTGAGGTGCGCACCCTCTTTTGAAAACCCAACACTTGACGAGTATGACGCACACCTGAGATCAACCTTCAAGAAGGCACTGAATCTGTCACTAGAGGATCAGCAATGGGAGCAGGCAACCCTCCCAGTGCGACTTGGAGGTATAGGGGTGCGCAAAGCAAGGCATGTAGCGTTACCTGCATTTCTGTCATCGTGTTTGGCCTCCTGTGGATTAGTCAAGAGGATTGTCCCTGAACGTTTGAGAGGTGTGGTGGGAGCTCAAGACCCCAAGTTCATTGAAGCAGCAGTGCAGTGGGACATCATGGCAGACTCCTCCAGTAGACCAGCTCCTCCCAAAGAGCACAAACAGTCCCACTGGGACAAACCGATCATGGAAAAATTTCCAACACAATGCTCACCAACGCTTCAGGAAAGGACAAAGCTCGTCTCCTAGCGGTGAGGGCACCACACTCAGGAGATTTCCTTCTTGCTGTTCCCAATTCCTCTCTGGGCACTCGACTCGACCCACAGGCCATTCGGATTGGTGTTGCTCTTCGCCTAGCCGCCCCCATACTCACCGAACATAGGTGTATTTGCGGCAGGGCGACGGCTGATCAATTCGGACTTCATGGTCTAGTGTGTCACACATCAGAAGGGAAGTATGCTAGACATGAGGAGGTCAATGACATCATAAAGAGAAGCCTCGCCACAGCCCGTTGCCCAGCTCAACGGGAACCCCAAGTGCAGAGGTCTGATGGAAGTCAAAAGCGTCCTGATGGAGCCACCATGCTACCCTGGAAGGATGGTAAGCAGATTGCTTGGGACTACACCTGTGCTGCCACATTGGCAGACACCTACCTGCCACACTCCTTAGCCGAAGGGGTGGAGCTGCCAGCCACAGGGAGATCCAGAAGACCCGCAAATATGAAGACCTTCCCTCTTGCTATAACTTCATCCAATAGGGTCGGAGACCCATGGAGCATGGGGCAAGTGTGCTCTAAAGTTTCTCAAGGAGCTGGGTGGAAAACTCATCATAGAAACCAAGGACCACAGGGCGACCAGCTTCCTCTTTCAGAGACTCAGTGTTGCGATCCAGAGGGAAATACCTGCAGTATTCTGGGCACGCGGCCCACTGCCGGGGAGTTGGACGAAGTATTTGACATGTAGCTCTGAGTTGTTATCTATGTTGTTTTACTCCCCATTGTATTTTGTCTTGAAATAAAGTTTGTAAAAAAAAAAAAAAAGATGGGGTGGTAGGGAAGTGGAATATTCAAATGGCTTCAGAAAGAAATCTAAATATTCTTCCTTGAAGTCTTTTATCCACTTCTCCGAGGCAATGGGTCCCACAATTGACACCAGAGGTGGACCCCATCCTATATATATATATATATATATATGTAAATATATATATATATATATATATATATATATATATATATATATATATATATATATATATATATATATATATATATGTAAATATATATATATATATATATACGTATATATATATATATATATATATATATATATATATATATATATATATATATATATATATATATATATATATATATATATAATATATATCTGGCTCCTGGATGATGGCACACTAGCAGGTACAAAGGAGTCCCTTCCAGATGATCTTACACAGGTGATGACACAGGAACAGGAAATGGGTCTCATTCTGAATCCATCCAAATGTGAAATCATCTCAGTCAATCATCAAGTGATAGATGCAGTGAGATCAAAACTACCAGGAGCAACAGTCATTGCGAATACTAATAGAGTCTTGCTTGGAGCACCTCCGGGAAGCGATGCCATTGACACAATTATCAGGAAGAAACTGGAAGAGTTGAGGAGAATGGAACAACGAATAAGCAGTCTTGACACCCATGATGCCTGGTACCTTCTCACAAAATGCTTGAGTCTGCCCAGGTTGATATATTTCCTAAGATGTGCACCTTCATATGATAACCCTATACTGCACGAATATGACAGTATCCTGAGGCAGATTTTTACTAAAGTACTTAACTTTACTCTAGAAGATGGGCAGTGGGACCAAGCTACACTCCCAGTCAGACTAGGAGGCATTGGTGTCCGCAAGTCATCACAGATTGCGCTACCTACTTTCCAGTCCTCATGCATTGCATCCAGAGGCCTTGTAGCAGCGATTCTCCCTGAACATCTTAGTGATAAGATTGGAGTCCATGACCAAAAGTTCGTTGATGGAGCCAGGATCTGGGATAGTCTAACAGGCTCTGAAACCAGACCTGCTCCCCCCAACAACTACAAACAGTAGAACTGGGATGGACCAATAGTAGAGAATATAGCCTTAAAGATGCTTCAGAGTGTGTCAGGGAAGGATAGAGCCCACCTCCTGGCAGTGAGAGCTCATCATGCACGGGACTTTCTGTTGGCTGTTCCCAACTCCAGCCTTGGCACATGCTTCGACCCACAGAACATCCGCATAGGTGTTGCCCTTTGACTTGCCGCCCCTATTCTCGCCGAACACAGGTGTATTTGTGGCAGTGAAGCAGCAGACCGATTCAGGTACCATGGTCTTGTGTGTCGTAAATCCGAGGGAAAGATTGCAAGACATAAAGAGGTTAATAGCATTATCAAGAGGAGCCTCACAACAGCCGGATGCCCAGCAGTAAGGGAGCCACCCCAACTATGCAGATCTGATGGCAGCCAAAAGCGTCCAGATGGTATCACCCTTCAAGCCTGGACAGATGGAAAGCAAGTGGTGTGGGACTACACATGTGCATCTACCTTGGCTGATACCTATCTCTAATACACCAGGGAGGAAGGATGGGCAGCTGCCACCTTCAGGAAGTCCCAAAAGTCGAGAAAATATGGAGAACTTGCCCATCATTATATGTTTGTTCCCATAGGTTCGGAGACCCTTGGCTCATGGGAAAAGAGTGCATATACGTTCCTCAAGGAGATAGGCAAAAGACTCAACAGGGTAACTAGGGGTCCCAGGGCAGCTAGTTTTCTGTTCCAGCGACTCAGCGCTGCTGTTCAGAGGGGTAATGCCTGCTGTATTTTGGGCACACGCCCCAGCTCTGAGGAGCTGGATGAGATTTTTGCATTATAATCAATGACAAACACATAACAATATGTACTAGACATGTATCTCTCACACCTCATGTACTGTATATGCCACCTTTATATCAACAATGTATCTCTTAAATCTTTTGTACCTTATTATGTAATAAAATATATCTATTGGTAAAAAAAGAATGAAAAGATGGGGTGGTAGGGGAAGTGGAACATTCAAATGGCTTCAGGAAAAAATCCAAATATTCTTCCTTGAAGCCTTTTTATCCATTATATATATATATATATAGCTGAGGAGGGGTTGTTGAGGTGGTTCGGACATGTAGAGAGAATGGAACGAGACAGAATAACTTCGAGAGTGTATAAATCTGTAGTGGAGGGAAGGCGGGGTAGGGGTCGGCCTAGGAAAGGTTGGAGGGAGGGTAAAGGAAGTTTTGTGTGCGAGGGCTTGGACTTCCAGCAAGCATGTGTGAGCGTATTTGATAGGAGTGAATGGAGACAAATGGTTTTAATACTTGACGTGCTGTTGGAGTGTGAGCAAAGTAACATTTATGAAGGGATTCAGGGAAACCGGCAGTGCCGGACTTGAGTCCTGGAGATGGGAAGTACAGTGTCTGCACTCTGAAGGAGGGGTGTTAATGTTGCAGTTTTATAACTGTAGTGTAAAGCACCCCTCTGGCAAGACAGTGATGGAGTGAATGATGATGAAAGTTTTCTTTTCGGGCCACCCTGCCTTGGTGGGAATCGGCCGATGTGTTAATAATATATATATATATATATATATATATATATATATATATATATATATATATATATATATATATATATAGTGCTCGAATAGGTAAAATTGGTCAATTAGCAAGAACTCATTTAAAAATTACTATGGCCTTTCTAAACATTTCTCTAATACGTTTAAAGATACATTTTTTTAATTTATGTTAATGTAAAAATAATATTGTACCAAAAGAAACTTAGAAAACGTACCTAACCTTATTACAAGCGCGATTTAATTTAACTTAATCTAACTAAATATATTTTATATAAGTTTACAATAATTTAATAATAAACAAACACAATGAAATATATTTTTTTGTTAGGTTTAGAAGGATTATTGCATATACAAATTTTCGCTTGCCTTATTCAGCAAGATATATATATACATACATATATATAATATATATATATATATATATATATATATATATATATATATATATATATATATATATATATATAAATATATATATATATATATATATATATATATATATATATATATATATATATATATATATATATATATATATATATATATATATATCGTGCCTAATAGGTAAAACCGGTCAATTAGGAAGAACTCATATACAATTAAGTCATTTCTGAAATTTTATCTTATATATTTAAATATAGTATATTGTTTTTTCGTTTATGATAATATAAAAATTAATGATTTTGTACCAAAAGAACTATAGGAAACTTACCTAACCTTATTATAAAAAAATATATTTTATATAAGTGTATAATGATTTAATAATAAACAAACACAATGAAATATATTTTTTTCTTTGGGTTTAGAATGATTTTTTTTAAATTACTGCATACTTGTCTAGGACTTTAAACGGATAGATTATAGAGGTATGGGTGTTTGTGGGAAACAATCAGGCTGTAGTATTAGGCCTGGAAACAGCAGATATTACCAGGTTACCCCAGGGATATGTTTAAAAGACAAGATTCAAAATAAAGTTGCTTGTAAATGCAAAGCAATTGATCAACAAACAAAGAGAGATTGTAGAGGGCAACGTGTGATTAGCTCCCTTAAGGTTTACTATACAAATAGTAGAAGTCTAAAAAATAAGATAGATAAGCTAAGATTACTTGCAAGTGCAGGTAATATAGATATTATTGCTATAACAGAGACCTGGTTCAACCTGAAAGATAGAGAAATGCCTTCCTAGTGCAACATTCAGGGTTACAAACTATTCCACACTGATAGGGTCAACAGGAAGGGTGGTGGAGTGGCGATGTATGTCAGAGATAATTTTAATTGTTGTGTTAGACAAGGTATAAGATTAGAAACAGCGGACACAGAATCTGTTTGGCTACAGTTTCTCGAGGGTCGTGAAAAATTAATTTTGGGTGTGATTTACAGACCCCCAAGTCTGGATAGGGAGTGCAGTAGGCTGCTATGGGACGAAATTCATAAGGCGTCTAGATATGAAAATGTTGTGTTAATGGGAGATTTTAACTTTAGACAAGTGATTGGAACAATGTGACAGGTAATCTTGAGTCAAGTGACTTTCTTGATATGGTTCAGGATTGTTTTTTAAAACAGTTTGTGACAGAACCAACTAGAGGTAGCAACTTGCTTGATTTGGTTCTTGCTAACAAAGAATCACTAATTAATAATCTTGAGGTTAATGAAGAGCTTGGGGAAAGCGATCACAAATCACTTAGTTTTAATATATCATGGAATTACCCAGGTAACTGCAATCAAGTCTCTGTTCCAGACTTTCGTGTAGCCGACTTCATGGGGCTGAGAAATTACCTAGGTGGGCTAAATTGGGATGACCTGACTATGGGTCAGGTAGGTGGTTTTGGTTGCCAATATGACGTTTTTCAGAGCGTAGTTCTAGATGCCCAGACAACTTTTGTTCCAAGTAGGGAAATTAGATCTAACAAAAATGATCCTAAATGGATGAACAATAGATTAAAACATCTCATTGGTCAAAAGAGAGGCATATATAGGCGTATCAAAAGAGGGGATGAACAGATAAGAAATCAATATTTTCAAATAAAGAGAGAAATAAAAAAAGGAATAAGAAAAGCAAAAAGGATTATGAGGCTAAGGTCAAGGATTCGAAGACTAACCCAAAGGGTTCTTTCAGGTATACATAAGTAGGATTAGGGACAAGATAGGCCCACTTAAGAGTAACTCAGGACAGATCACGGACAGTGATAAAGATATGTGTGAAATTTTCAATACTTACTTCATCTCAGTTTTTACTCAGGAAGATACTAGCGGAATTCCAGAAATAATAAATTATGTTGAACAGGAAGATAATAGACTATGCTCGATTGGGGTAACTAGTGACATGGTCCTCAGACAAATAGAGAAATTAATACCTAACAAATCCCCAGGCCCTGATGAACTGTTTGCAAGAGTTTTAAAGGAATGTAAAGAGGAACTTAGCAAACCTTTGGCAAATCTTTTCAATATATCACTACAAACTGGCATAGTGCCAGATAAGTGGAAAAGGGCAAATGTAATACTTATTTACAAGGCAGGTGACAGGTCCTTAGCTTCGAACTATAGACCAATAAGCCTTACCTCCATAGTTGGTAAATTTATGGAATCAATAATTGCCGAGGCAATTCGTAGCCATCTTGAAAAGCATAAATTGATTAATGAATCTCAACACGGTTTTACTAAGGGGCGTTCCTGTCTTACGAATTTACTAACTTTTTTCACTAAGGTGTTTGAGGAGGTAGATCATGGTAATGAATATGATATTGTGTATATGGACTTCAGTAAGACTTTCGATAAAGTTCTACATCAGAGGCTATTGATGAAACTTAAGGCACACGGAATAGGAGGAGAATTTTTTTCCTGGGTAGAGGCATGGTTGACAAATAGGCGACAGAGAGTTTGCATAAATGGAGAGAAATCAGAATGGGGGCACGTCTCAAGCGGTGTTCCACAGGGGTCAGTTTTGGGCCCCCTGTTGTTTACAATTTACATAAACGACATAGATGAGGGAATAAATAGTAACATAAGTAAATTTACTGATGACACCAAAATAGGCCGTCCAATTCATTCAAATGAGGACATTAGAGCACTCCAGGATGAATTGAATAGACTGATGCAGTGGTCGGAGAAGTGGCAGATGCAGTTTAATGTAAACAAATGCAAAGTTCTAAATGTTGGGCAGGACAATAACCATGCCCCATATAAGCTGAATAATGTAGATCTTATTACTTGTGATTGCGAGAAGGATTTAGGAGTTCTGGTTAGTAGTAATCTGAAGCCAAGACAACAGTGCGTAAGTGTTCGCAATAAAGCTAACAGAATCCTTGGATTCATATCAAGAAGTATAAATAATAGAAATCCTCAGGTTGTTCGTCAACTCTATATATCTTTGGTTAGGCCTCATTTAGATTATGCATTTAGATTATGCACAGTTCTGGTCACCGTATTACAGAATGAATATAAATGCACTGGAAAACGTACAAAGGAGGATGACAAAGTTGATCCCATGTATCAGAAATCTTCCCTATGAAGATAGACTGAGGGCCCTGAATCTGCACTCTCTAGAAAGGCGTAGAATTAGGGGGGATATGATTGAGGTGTATAAATGGAAAAGAGGAATAAATAAAGGGGATGTAAATAGCGTGCTGAAAATATCCAGCCAAGACAGGACTCGCAGCAATGGTTTCAAGTTGGAAATGTTCAGATTCAGGAAGGATATAGGAAAGCACTGGTTTGGTAATAGAGTTGTGGATGAGTGGAACAAACTCCCGAGTACCGTCATAGATGCTAAAACGTTGTGTAGTTTTAAAGATAGGTTAGATAAATACATGGGTGGGTGTGGATGGGTGTGAGTTTGGACCTGACTAGCTTGTACTACCAGGTCAGTAGCCGTACTAATTCCTTAAGTGGAAGTGACCAGACCAGGTGGTCGGCTGACCAGGTGGTCGGCTAGATAATTATATGAGTGGGTGCGGTTGGGTGTGAGTTGGTCCTGACTAGCTTGTGCTACTAGGTCAGATGCAGTGCTCCTTCCTTAAGTGAATGTAACCTGACCTGGCTGGGTCTGGGCTTAAGCCGTTGCAGACTTGGACCTGCCTCGCATGGGCCAGTAGGCCTGCTGCAGTGTTCCTTCTTTCTTATGTTCTTATACTCAAATTTTTGCTTGCCCTATTCGATGAGAAGTGGGTTGCTATTTAAGCCAAAATCGCAAGTTTTATCTATTTGGCACCATATATATATATATATATATATATATATATATATATATATATATATATATATATATATATATATATATATATATATATATATATATAGGATGGGGTCCACCTCTGGTGCAAATTGTGGGACCCATATCCTCGGAGAAGTGGATAAAAAGGCTTCAAGGAAGAATATTTGGATTTCTTCCTGAAGCCATTTGAATATTCCACTTCTCCTACCACCCCATCTTTTTTTTTTTTTACCAATAGGTATATTTTATTACATAATATGGTACAAAAGATTTAAAAGATACATTGTTATAAAGATGGCATATACAGTATATAAGGTGTGAGAGATACATTGTTGATATAAAGATGGCATATACAGTACACAAGGTGTGAGAGATACATGTCTAGTACATATTGTTACATGTTTGTCACTGATTATAATGCGAAAATCTCATGCAGCTCCTCAGAGCTGGGGCGCGTGCCCAAAATACAGCATGCATTATCCCTCTGAACAGCAGCGCTGAGTCGCTGGAACAGAAAACTAGCTGCCCTGGGATCCCTAGTTACCCTGTTGAGTCTTTTGCCCAGCTTCTTGAGGAACTTAGATGCACTCTTTTCCCATGAGCCAAGAGTCTCCGAGCCTATGGGAACAGACATATAATGATGGGGAAGTTCTCCATATTTTCTCGACTTTTTTTTTTGGGACTCCCGGAAGGTGGCAGCTGCCCCTCCTTCCTCCCTGGTGTATTGGAGATAGGTATCAGCCAAGGTAGATGCACATGTGTAGTCCCACACCACCTGCTTGCCGTCTGTCGAGGCTTGGAGGGTGATACCATCTGGACTCTTTTGGCTGCCATTAGATCTGCATAGTTGGGGTGGCTCCCTTACTGCTGGGCATCCGGCTGTTGTGAGGCTCTTCTTGATAATGTTATTAACCTCTTCGTGTCTTGCAATCTTTCCCTCGGATTTACGACACACAAGACCATGGTACCTGAATCGGTCTGCTGCTTCACTGCCACAAATACACCTGTGTTCGGCGAGAATAGGGGCGGCAAGTCGAAGGGCAACACCTATGCGGATGGTCTGTGGGTCGAGGCGTGTGCCAAGGCTGGAGTTGGGAACAGCCAACAGATATATATATATATATATATATATATATATATATATATATATATATATATATATATATATATATATATATATATATATATATCAGACGACAGAGCACTGACAGAGTCAAACAGCAACAAACAGTCTCATAACACTGCTGGCTTACTGAAAAGCTCGCATGAGATGAGTGCCAGAAACTCTAACAAACACTTGTAGACACTGTTTGAGAATGCAAGAAGGCCGTTGACCGATGAGCTTGTGGTAAGGAGAAATGTTGCCAGCCAGTCGAGAGTCCGTGAAGTTGAGTCCACTGCACACCACTAAATTCACTGAAATTCATAAGAATTTCCTCACAGCTGTGAATTGGAGGGTTCAAAACGTTGTTGGTGTGTTAGGAAAAATATATTATTGCTGTGCAAGTGTCTATTAGGAAGAAAGGTCGTGTCGTCTACCAGCGATCCTTATCAGCCAGTTGTTTACATAGTGACTGCCGACTATGTCCCGCAGTGAGTCGGGGTTTTTGAACTTCTAAGGTCAGCGTCAGTGACATTTACATTCCTAAGCCATGACTTGGTAATGCTAACATACTATATACGCTGCATACCATTAACATTATTATTATTATTATAATCAAATAGAAGCGCCCATTAACATTAAGAGAGGTAAGTGTTGATCATGTTTATATGTTACCCTGGGTCAGGATGTCCTCCCGTAGAAAGTGATGACCCACGTTAAGCACCTGAACACTCCTTAACAAATCTAATCTCATCAGATATCTTATAGATGCAATCACGGCAACAGCTACCCAGCTACCGGGACTCAGCTACCGGAACCCAGCTACCGGGACTCAGCTACCGGAACCCAGCTACTGGGACTCAGCTACCGGGACTCAGCTACCGGGACTCAGCTATCGGAATCCAGCTACATATTCCAAAGCAGCCCGTCCACACAGCTGGAAAACTCACACCTGAAAAAATAAACGAAGGTTTCGCTATCTTAATGCTCCACCCACCACAAGGCATGGCATAGCTTGCTACATTTTGGGGAACTCTGCCCTGGGGAACTCTGCCCTGGGGAACTCTGCCCTGGGAAACTCTGCCCTGCCGGAAAGAGCCGTGCCGGAAAGAGGTGGCAAGTCGCTAGATTTTAGATTTTGCCACCGAAGTGGCTAGTTTATTGTGCACCCCATATCCATCCTGTGGACGGTAGCGCAAGAGCATATGGATACACAAAAGGCCTAGGCACTAGGCCCCAAAGGGGTTAACAATTGTACATTTGGGTTTATATCTACATTTCAATTATCTGTTACAAGCAGGTATCTTATTTCATGAATAAGATATCTTGACATGTCACATAGGTTATTATATTGTCTATCTCTATATTCCTCAATAAGTGCACAATTAAGCACATAGTGTTCAAGACAGTGACCATATGCCTGATGGCAAGTCGCTAGATTGGACGAATCTTGTAGACAGCTGGCCCAGTGGCTAGCGCGTCGGCCTGGAGGTTTAAGACTGTTCGTGGGTTCTATCCCCGCCAGTGGTATGGTTAGTTTCGAGTCGGGTCATTAGATCAATAATTAAGGGATTTTTTTCTCTAGAGCTGACAACATTCGCCTTTCCCATCAAGACAAAAACAGAAGAGGCAGACGCCCTAAATTTTCCACTGACAGTGAAGAAATCAGAGTCCAGGTGAGTAAAAAAAACTGAAGAGGGCAGTGCTGACATTGCTCAAGCACTTAAAGTCACACTGCCAGGAATACCAGGAGCACCAGCAGTTCTAACACCACTATCACCACTACAGAGTTACTGTAATACTCAGACGTTTATAAACAATTAGTTCGTTCCTGTCTGTTCTGTTGGGGGCTATAATGGAATAAGTCAAGATGGTTAATTTAGTTCTTCGAGAGATTCCATTTTGTAATGTAATTTTTCACAAACACGTAGCAATGTTTTGTAATGTATCATTCAAACCTCATGTACAGTATACTCCATCTCTGTACATCATTACATCTTTTTAGCCTTATGTGCTATATTATGTAATAAAATATACCTGTTGGTGAGATTACAAAAAAGTGGGGTGGCAAGACAGGTTGAATATTCAATATATGTATATATATATATATATATATATATATATATATATATATATATATATATATATATATATATATATATATATATATAACAACACTGCACTAGCCAAGGACTCGAACCCATGTTGTACTGG
The DNA here is from genome assembly GCA_009830355.1 of Cherax destructor. Taxonomy (NCBI): domain Eukaryota; kingdom Metazoa; phylum Arthropoda; class Malacostraca; order Decapoda; family Parastacidae; genus Cherax; species Cherax destructor. Next base: position 40,778 of record WNWK01012610.1, read on the forward strand.
CCCGCCTCATGGTGAGCCAGAACTACATGACGCCTTAAACTACATGACCAACCAATCCTACAAAAATAGCGCAGCCAGCAGAGCTAGCTGTTTTACCGCCATCTGAGGACATTCGGTGTTGTAGGAGCTTTTAGGCTCATTTTCATTCTCATCCCTGTTTCGTGTACTAGTCCAATAATATATATATATGCTGCTCGTGGTCTAGTACACCAAACAGGGATGAGAATGAAAATTAGCCTAGAAGCTCCCATAACACCGAATGTCCTCGGATGGCGGTAAAACAGCTAGCTCTGCTGGCTGCGCCATTTTTGTAGGATTGGGTGGTCATGTGGTTTAAGGCGTCATGTAGTTCTGGCTTACCATGAGGCGGGCCTGTACAACATGGGTTCGAGTCCATGGCTAGTGCAGTGTTGTTATTGATCAATACCACTCGACATATATATATATATATGTCGTGCCGATTAGGTAAAACTTGCGATTTTGGCTTAAATAGCAACGCTCACCTTGCCATATAAGACAAGTGAAAAATTGTGTATGCAATAATTTCGCCAAAATCATTCTGAACATAACGAAAAAAATGTATTTCATTGTGTTTGTTTATTATTAAATTAATGTTAACGTATCTAAAATATATTTAGTTGGGTTAGGCTAAATTAAATTGCGCTTGTTGTAATAAGGTTAGGTAGGTTTTCAAAGTTTCTCTTGGTACAAAATTATAAATTCTTACATTAACATAAATGAAAAAAATATATCTTTAAACGTATAAGAGAATTTTTTAGAATGGACTTAATTTTAGATGAGTTCTTGCTAATTGACCAGATTTACCTAATCGGCACGACATATATATATATATATATATATATATATATATATATATATATATAAATGTGTGTGTGTGTGTGTGTGCCGAATAGGTAAAACTTGCGACTTTGGCTTAAATAACAACGCTCTTGTGTTCAAATAAGGCTAGGAAAATTTGTGTATGCAATAATTTCGCAAAAATCATTCTGAACCTAACGAAAAAATATATTTCATTGTGTTTGTTTTGTTATTAAATTATTGTAAACTTATCTAAAATATATTTAGTTGGATTAAGCTAAATTAAATTGCGCTTGTTATAATAAGGTTAGGTAGGTTTTCAAAGTTTCTCTTGGTACAAAATTATAAATTCTTACATTAACATAAATGAAAAAAATATATCTTTAAACGTATAAGAGAAAATTTTAGAAAGGACTTAATTTTAGATGAGTTCTTGCTAATTGACCAGATTTACCTAATCGGCACGACATATATATATATATATATATATATATATATATATATATATATATATATATATATATATATATATATATATATATATATATATATAAATGTGTGTGTGTGTGTGCCGAATAGGTAAAACTTGCGACTTTGGCTTAAATAACAACGCTCTTGTGTCCAAATAAGGCTAGGAAAATTTGTGTATGCAATAATTTCGCAAAAATCATTCTGAACCTAACGAAAAAATATATTTCATTGTGTTTGTTTTGTTATTAAATTATTGTAAACTTATCTAAAATATATTTAGTTGGATTAAGCTAAATTAAATTGCGCTTGTTATAATAAGGTTAGGTAAGTTTTCTACGGTTCTTTTGATTCAATATTCTTAATTTTTACATTAACATATTTGAAAAAAAAATAACTTTAAACGTAGAGAAAATTTTAGAGAGGACTTAATTTTAAATGAGCTCTTGCTAATTGACCAGTTTTACCTTGCGGCAGCTCATACAGAAAGGGCCTACATCAGGGACTTACCAGAAGACAAGGCTGTAGTCAAACTTGACTTTAGAAATGCTTTTAATATGATGAAAAGAGATGTGGTCTTGCCAGACATTCGGGATCGGTTCCCCAGTCTTATTCCCTTCATTTCAGCTGGCTACAGCAAACCCTCAATTCTTTTGTTTGCCGAACATGAAAGTCCCTTGTCAGAGAGTGTTCAGCAGGGTGATCCACTCACTTCACTTCTCTTCTGCTTGGCAGTAAGAGAACTAACTTCCAGCCTACGCAGCGAGCTCAACATCTGGTACGTGGGTGATGGCGCTCTGGCAGGTACTGAAGAGTCCCTGTTAGAGGACCTACAACTGGTGAAGACACAGGTAGAAGCCTTGGGACTCATCCTCAATCCCTCCAAGTGTGAAATCATCACAACGAACCAGGAAATAATCAAAGCTGTGTGAACAATCCTCCCTGAGGTCTCTACTACCACTCCATCCAAGAGCACCCTCTCGGGAGCACCACTGGGCCATCAGGCCATCGACACAGTCCTCAAGGACAAACTAAATGACCTGAAGAAAATGGAGGAGAGAATAAAAGATCTTGATGCCCATGATGCCCTGTAATTGCTCACAAGGTGTCTTACTCTGTCAAAGACTCACTTACTTCCTAAGGTGCGCACCCTCTTTTGAAAACCAACACTCAACGAATATGGCTCACTCCTGAGATCAATCTTTAAGAAAGCACTGAATCTGTCACTGGAAGACCATCAATGGGATCAGGCAACTCTCCCAGTGTGACTGGGAGATATAGGGGTGCGCAAGGCAACGCAGGTAGCTTTATCTGCATTTCTGTCCTCGTATTTGGCTTCCAGTGGACTAGTCAGGGAAATTGTTCCCGAACGTTTGAGAGGTGCGGTAGGAGCTCAAGACCTCCCCAAACAGGGAGTAGAATGAAATTAGCCTAGAGTCATCCACACGACCGTATGTCCTTGGGTAGCAAATACAACATCCAGTTCTGCTGGATGCGCTACTCTTAAAGATTGTGTGGTCCCGTGGATTAAGGCGTCATGAGTTTTCGCCCACCATGAGGCAGGCCAGTGTTGTTATTGATATATATATATATATATATATATATATATATATATATATATATATATATATATATATATATATATATATATATAGTAGTGGATAAAGTGCCAGAGCGGCTAATCCCTGAGCAGCTAGCGTTTTAGGGTGTGTTGGGCGGCTGCCCTCCAAAATTTTGAGTGGGCATCCCTCCCCTCTTCGAATTCTCCCTTTTTTCGAGAACCTTCTCCTTACCCTCTCCCTTTTTTCAAGAACCCCCTTCATCCCCCTCTTTTGAACCCCACCTCTTTTCCCACCCCTATTTTTGACCCCCTTCTCCCCCTTCATTCGTAAACCCTCACTCCTCGCATCAAGTTTGAATTTTGCCCATCTTTTGTATTAATGTTATATCTCAGAGGGTGCTTCGTCTTTCTTAGATTTATCTCCTGGATCTCAACTGCCATATACAATCAAGGTAAACAAATTTAGACTTAATATTGACTTATTCATAAGGGCATTTTTATCTCCTGGATCTCAGCTAAACACCACTGTTATTAGCTTCAATCAAGAAGCATATTCAATCAAGAGGTAAGTGTTTTCCCACCTTTTAGAGTTCCTGGTGAGGTTTTACCACCAAGTGGCATGTATTCCTTGGATAACTCAATTTTTTTCCACTTCAATATGTTTATAAATCAGAGGTGAATCATTACACAATTTTTTCAACATTTATTTGTTGCACACAATTTTCTGGTAATACAACAAATTTTTTCTCAAATGATTAATGACATACACATTTTTTTCATCATTTATTAAAATTTTTCCACTCTTTTCATATACAACATAGTGGAAACATTATATTTTTCTCCAGTTCAACAAATTTCATATATATTTCATTTTTCCACTCTATCATTAATAACAACAAATTTCATGTACAATTCATTACATTTTCTCCAGTTCAACAAATTTCATACACATTTTTGATAATTCATTTCACTACATTTCATATACAACATAGGGAAAACATAACACATTTACTCTAGTTCAACCACAACACACACACACACACTCACACACACACACATCAATGCGAGATAAGACAACAAATTACTAAGTAACAATTTCACTATTCTACCATGTACAAGCCCCAACACCTCACACTCCTTCCCCTAGATCTCCCCCGAACCTCACTCTCTCCCTTTCACCTCACACGCTATAACCCATCAATACTTAATTCAGGATAACACAAATTTTCCGCACTTGGTTTTTAACTCTACATACACTTTTTTATTTTGTTTACTTATTCACACAATTTTTCTCGTTTTCGTAATATAACAAAGGATTTCACTCATAACCCACAACATTTCACATTACCAACACATTATTACAATTTACACATGCACACCTACATCAGCATATATCCTGATTTCATTACACAATACTCATTTCACATTTTTAAAACACACCAATACTCCCATTACTCACCTATATTCATCTTGAGAAATTCACCACATGAATCTACTTGATGCTACGAAAGACAATCCTGAAATGATTACGGTCTCAGGTACCCTTTTTATAATCCTCGATTTAAGTTGCCAATTACTCATCATTGAATAACATTTTTTAATAATACAAAACATATATTACATGGGATTTCTTCAAAAGCATATACTATATTATTCCATCATGTATTTCAATTAATATGATTAGTCATCCATTGTTAATAAACCTTATTTATAGTAAAAGAAATATTCAGATTATATTTTGTGGCAACACTTGCCACTCATCCATGACGTCACGCCCAACCAAACAGGATTGAGCAGGTAAACCTAGTTGATGTGACGTCACTGTGGTGCTCATACGTATTGCGTCATGTTTCAACAACCTCCAGGTCCCATGTATGGGGTTGCCCCCTCCATGGGTTTCACATTAAAAACTCTATTCAACAACTTTTCACTTCTATATTTTCTTTTAAATTATTCACAATACCTTTAATGTCATTAAAATTTATGCTCACACACTCACACAAACACACACACACACACACACACACACAGGAGCCAGGAGCTATGACTCGACCCCTGCAACCACAACTAGGTGAGTACACACACACAGGGCCAGGAGCTAAGTCTCGACCCTGCAACCACAATTAGGTGAGTACACACACACACTCTGGAAGGCCCAGGGGATCAGAGGAGAACGGCCCTGGTAGGGAAGAATGGATGGAAGAGCAATGCGAAAGTATGGAACAAGAGTGGGAGAGCAAACTTGGTGAGGTCTCTGCAAAAATGGTGAAAAGGATGGAGGCAGAGCTTTGTGTGAAATTGGAAGGGAGGTTGGAGGAGGAGAGGAAGAAATGGGAGTCACAAGTCGAAGCTGCAGGTAAATAGGTTGAACCAAGTTACAGGGGTATGGACCAAAGGGGACATTGCATCTGTAGCTGGTACACCCTTACCAAACAAGGAACCCAACAGGAAGGAAGGAGACATAACCTATGCTAAGGCCCTATCAGTCCACCAAGCAGGGACGATAAATGAAGGGGGAGCAGCTGGGAGCAGGGGTGGTGGTGGTGGGGGAGGGGGGTGAAGGTGGAGAGGGGATAGGCCACATGCAGTGGCACGACCAGGCCACCAAGAGCTACAGGAAAACATTGGGGAGACAGAGGGAAAAGCAATGGGAGGCAGAGAGGGAAAAGTCAGTGTTCATTCATGGGCTTCAGGAGAGCGAGTTAAGGACACACACTGAAAGATGGCAGGAGGAAAGACAGAAGATTGAAAACATCATGAGAGAAATAGGCAAAGAGGATATGTCTGAGATAGTAAATTTTCAGAGAATAGTGGGGTACGTGAAGGGAAGAAAATGGCTGGTCAAGCTGATTTTCAAGACAGGAAAAGTGCGAAACAGGATCCTGCAAGAGAAACCACGGCTGAGGGAATCGTCAGCATACAAGAGGGTGTTCTTAGACAGGGACAGAACAAAAACAGAAAGACAGCAGCTGAGGGAGTGGAGGCAAAAGCGAAAGGAGCTAGGAAGAGAGAGACAGACAGAATCAGCAGGGGTCAACCAGTGCAGGGAAGAGCAACAAGAACAAGCAAACATACACCCATCCCCAGAACCCCAAAACCAAACACACTATCCCAACACAGACCACAATCCACACTTACAGCCCCCACCCCACACTACACTGTAGAATCCCGCAGCACACCGTCAGGTCCCCAACTCTCACAGACTCTCCACAGTGCTGGAGAGGAAACTGAAGGTGTGGTACACCAACACTGATGGAATAACTAATAAATGGGAGGAGTGGCATGAAAGAGTCAAAGAGGCATCACCGGACATCATAGCTCTCACTGAAACTAAGCTCACAGGGATGATAACAGATGCCATCTTTCCATCGGGATATCAGATCCTGAGGAAAGACAGAGGGAACAGAGGGGGTGGAGGAGTAGAGAGAAGAGACAGAGGAGAAGCAAGAGATTATATAATAGGAATGCTGCAGTCTGGAGGTCCCAAGGTGGTAATTGCAGTGATGTATAGCCCACCACAGAACAGCAGGAGGCCAAGGCAAGAGTATGATGAGAATAATAGAGTGATGGTTGACACACTGGCAGAAGTTGCCGGAAGGACGCATGCGAGCAGGGCGAAGCTACTTATCATGGGTGACTTCAACCACAAGGAAATCGATTGGGAGAACTTAGAGCCACATGGGGGCCAAGAAACGTAGAGGGCTAAGATGAGGAAGGTGGTACTGGAAAATCTCATGTACCAACACGTAATGGACACTACCAGAGAGAGAGGAGAGGATGATCCAGCGAGACTGGACCTAGTATTCACCCTGAGTAGCACAGATATTGAGGACATTACATATGAAAGACCCCTTGGGGCCAGTGATCATGTGGTTTTAAGCTTTGAATACATAGTAGAGCTACAAGTGGAGGGAGAAGCAGGAAGGGCCGGATGAACGAAGCCAAACTACAAGAAAGGAGACTATGTAGGCATGAAGAACTTCCTGCATGGAGTTCAGTGGGACAGAGAGCTGGCAGGAAGTCAGTAAAGGAGATGATGGAATAACGAAAAATCAAGGATGAGCCTGTGGTTCACCCAAAATTGTAGGGAAGCCAAAACCAAGTGTGCTAGGAAATGGAAGAAGTATAGAAGGCAAAGGACCCAGGAAAATAAGGAGAGCAGTCGTAGAGCCAGAAACGAATATGCACAGGTGAGAAGGGAGGCCCAAAGACAATACGAGAATGACATAGCAGCGAAAGCCAAATCCGACATAAACCTGTTGTACAGCCACATCAGGAGGAGAACAACAGTCAAGGACCAGGTAATCAGGCTGAGGAAGGAAGGATGGGAGGTCACAAGAAATGACCGCGAAGTGTGTAAGGAACTCAACATGAGATTCAAAGAAGTGTTCACAAAGGAGACAGAAGGACCTCCAGAAAGGCAGAGAGTTGGGGTACACCATCAGATGTTGGACACAATACATACAACTGAGGAGGAAGTGAAGAGGCTGCTAAGCGAGCTAGATACCTCAAAGGTGAAGGGGCCGGATAACATTTCTCCATGGGTCCTGAGAGAGGGAGCAGAGGCGCTATGTGTCACACTAACAACAATCTTCAACACATCCATCGAAACAGGGCGACTACCTGAGATATGGAAGACAGCAAATGTAGTCCCAATTTTTAAAAAAGGAGACAGACACGAAGCACTAAACTACAGACCAGTTTCACTGACTTGTATAGTATGCAAGGTCATGGAGAATATTATCAGGAGAAGAGTGGTGTAGCACCTAGAAAGGAACAAGCTTATCAACGACAGCTAGCATGGTTTCAGGGATGGGAAATCCTGTGTCACAAACCTACTGGAGTTCTATGACAGGGTGATGGCAGTAAGACAAGAGAGAGAGGGGTGGGTAGATTGCATTTTCTTGGACTGCAAGAAGGCGTTTGACACAGTTCCACACAAGAGATTAGTGCAAAAGCTGGAGGACCAGGCAGGAATAACAGGGAAGGCTCTGCAATGGATCAGGGAATACCTGTCAGGAAGACAACAGCGAGTCATGGTACGTGGCGAGGTGTCAGAGTCGGCACCTGTAACAAGTGGGGTGCCACAGGGATCAGTCCTAGGACCGGTGCTGTTTCTGGAATTTGTGAACGACATGACAGAAGGAATAGACTCTGAAGTGTCCCTGTTTGCAGATGATGTGAAGTTGATGAGAAGAATTCAATCAGACGAGGACCAGGCAGAACTACAAAGGGATCTGGACAGGCTGAAAGCCTGGTCCAGCCATTGGCTCTTGGAGTTCAACCCCATCAAGTGCAAAGTCATGAAAATTGGGGAAGTGCAAAGAAGACTGCAGACGGAGTACAGTCTAGGGGGCCAGAGAATACAAACCTCACTCAAGGAAAAAGATCTTGGGGTGAGTATAACACCAGGCACATCTCCTGAGGCTCACATCAACCAAATCAGTGCTGCAGCATATGGGCGCCTAGCAAACCTAAGAACAGCATTCCGACATCTTAATAAGGAATCGTTCAGGACCCTGTACACTGTGTACGTTAGGCCCATATTGGAGTATGCAGCACCAGTTGGGAACCCACACCTAGCCAAGCACGTAAAGAAACTAGAGAAAGTGCAAAGGTTTGCAACAAGACTAGTCCCGGAGCTAAGGGGTATGTCCTACGAGGAGAGGTTAAGGAAAATCGAGCTGATGACACTGGAGGACAGGAGAGATAGAGGGGACATGATAACGACATATAAAATACTGAGAGGAATTGACAAGGTGGACAGGGACAGATTGTTCCAGAGATGGGACACAGCAACAAGGGGACACAGTTAGAAGTTGAAGACTCGGATGAATCACAGGGATGTTAGGAAGTATTTCTTCAGTCAGAGAGTGGTCAGGAAGTGGAATAGTTTGGGAAGCTATGTAGTGGAGGCAGGATCCATTCATAGCTTTAAGAAGAGGTATGATAAAGCTCATTGTGCAGGAGGAGTAACCCAGTAGCAGCTAGTGAAGAGGCGGGGCCAGGAGCTATGACTCGAACCTTGCAACCACAACTAGGTGAGTACACACACATACACACACAAACACACACTCACACACAGTTTGGAAATCACACCTTGCCAAGCACGTAAAGAAAATAGAGAAAGTGCAAAGGTTTGCAACAAGACTAGTCCCGGAGCTAAGGGGTATGTCCTACGAGGAGAGATTAAGGAAAATCGACCTGACGACACTGGAGGACAGGAGAGATAGGGGGGACATGATAACGACATATAAAATACTGAGAGGAATTGACAAGGTGGACAGAGACAGAATGTTCCAGAGATGGGACACAGCAACAAGGGGACACAGTTGGAAGTTGAAGACTCAGATGAATCACAGGGATGTTAGGAAGCATTTCTTCAGTCACAAAGTGGTCAGGAAGTGGAATAGTTTGGGAAGCGATGTAGTGTAGGCAGGATCCATTCATGGTTTTAAGAAGAGTTATGATAAAGCTCATGGCGCAGGGAGAGTGACCCATTAGCGGCCAGTGAAGAGGCGGGGCCAGGAGATATGAATCGACCCCTGCAACCACAACTAGGTGAGTACACACTCTCAATAACTGTTAAGAAATATTCTCACATCAACAACCCTTAGCAACTCACTCCAGAGCACATCCCAGATTACTTTGAACATCTCCAAAACATATTTTCTCAAAATGAATACCAACAGTGAATACTACCAAAACACCACTGATTACTCCCAAGACACCACTGATTACTACCAAAACACCATTGAATACTACAAAAACACCATTGAATACTCACAAAAACACCATTGAAAACTACAAAAACACCATTGAAAACTACGAAAACACCATTGAAAACTACAAAAACACCATTGAATACTCCCAAAACACCATTGAACACCACCAAAACACCATTGAATACTTCCAAAAACACCATTGAATGCTACCAAAACACCATTGAATACTACCAAAACACGAGTGAATACTCCCAAAACACCATTGAATACTACCAAAACACCATTGAATACTACCAAAAACACCATTGAATACTACCAAAACACCAGTGAATACTCCCAAAACACCACTGAATACTATGAAAAACACCATTGAATACTACCAAAACACCATTGAATACTCCAAACACCTGAATACTACCAAACACCATGAATACAAAACACCAGTGAATACCCAAACACCACTGAATACTATAAACACCATTGAATACTACAAAACACCATTGAATACTCCCAAACACATTGAAACCACCAAACACCATTGAATACTCCAAACTTCACCAAACACCATTAAATGCTACCAAAAAACACCATTGAATACTCCCAAAACACTATTGAATACTACCCAAACAGCATTGATTACTCCAAAATCACCATTGAATACTTCCAAATCACCATTGAATACTCCCAAAACACCAATGAATACTCCCAAAACACCATCAAATACTCCCAAATCACCATCGAATACTTCCAAATCACCATCAAATACTTCCAAATCACCATTGAATTCTACCAAAACACCATTGAATACTACCAAAACATCATTGAAAACTCCCAAAAACACAATTGAATACTCCCAAAACACCATTGAATACTCCTAAATAACATTTATCATTTCTTACTCAACCCCCAAATTACATTCTCAATCCCACATTTCATTAACTGAAATTACATCTCACCCACCAAACTACACACTTAATAAAAGTTTACTCACCCATTCTCCAGACTTTACAGCCTAAAATTATGGTCAATTGTACAAGTGTATATTATAATGCATATGTTTGTTCTTAGGGGGCCTTGGTGACCCTTTAGCTGCATTTGATGAGGTATGTGCAAATTGTGTAGAGGAATGGTACTGATCCATAGTGTTTATATGTGATGGCTGGGAACAATGATTAGATAAAAGGGTTTGTATCTGGTCATAGTTGACCTTAATTGATCCCTATATAGGGGAGGGGGTGGATTTTTTTTTTTTTTGTAGCCAGATGGCTATAGGGATGGTTACCAAATGTGCTATTGTGTATGGTGTTTACATCAGGTATACCTGTGTGTACGTATATTTCTGATGTATGCGACTGGGGATTTGTCATATATAGAGGAGTGATGTATATACATTTGAAGTGTATTAGTTAATAACATTTTATATTGTAGCAGGGATAAACCTATATAATGGGGGAGCTTGTTATGGTTCTTATTGAAATATGGTTATTTTCTGTTCACCTTATTGTGGAAGGAGTTATAGGATATAAGCGCGTCAGGCCTATGGGTCTCAATTATTATATGTCATATGTCTGGTGATGTATTTTGTTTTAATAATAAAAAAAAAAACTTTACAGCATAAACGCACTGTGCTGTATGACCCTTGTGGTTTAGTGCTTCTTTTGATTATAATAATAGTAATAATAATACAGCATAACCAAAAAAACTAGGACATACACTTATGAGCTCACGATCACCACCAACTATACCATATCAAAAATCTAAGAACCACCAACTAAGACATGACATAATCACAGCAAGTTTAGTACATGAGACATTACCAAAACTAACACCAACTAATACATAACATGAACACCAAAACTAAGACATACACCTCCAACTAAGACATAAGACATACACCTCCAACTAAGACATGAGACATACATCTCCAACTAAGACATGAGACATAACCAAAACTAAGACATTCAAAATCTAAGACATACACCTCCAACAAAGACATGGGACATTACCAAAACTAAGACACCACCAACCAAAATATAACATAAGCACCTTCAACTAAAACATGAAACATCACTGAACCTTTACATGGCATAATCACAACAAATTTAAGACATGAGACATACACACCATAACTAAGACATACACCTCCAACTAAGACATGACATAAACACTAAGATCATAACCAAAATCTAAGTCAATTTTTTTTGTGATTAAGTGATAGTTTTGTGTTTTTGGTAGAAAGTGTACTTGTCAAGTTTTTTTAGTCATTATAATTGTATGAAAGTTTATAACTTCATTTGTCTTAAGTGATTATGTCAATTTTTTGTGTAATGGTGATTAGTTGTCATATCTTCGGTGTTTATGCATATTTTTTGTGTGTTCATATGTCTTATGTAATTGTGTCTAGTACTTTTTTGTACATGTTTTAGGGTATACAGTTGACCCCCGGTTAACGAAATTAATCCGTTCCAAGAGCTATTTCTCAACCCGAACCTTTCGTAATCCGAACCCTTATTTCCCATAAGAAATAATGTAAATACAATTAATCCGTTCCACAAAAAAATATTCACACAAAATATAATATAAATAACATTTACTTACCTTTATTGAAGAGACATGCAGGCATCTGGAAGATAGGGTGGATGACAGGGGCAGGGTTTTAGTTTTTGGAAGGGGAATCCCCCTCCAAAAGGACTTCAGGTAACAAGTCCCTCTCTGGGGTTACTTCCCTTCTTGGTCTTTTAATGGCACTAGGACAAGCTTGAGAGTCATTAGAACTCTTCTTAGAAAAATAACTGTCCAGAGTCCTCTGTTTCTGGCGACTCTTTAATACTTTCCTGAAGTGCAACATGGCTCTGTCACTGAAGTGGTTGCACAGAAGGCTCATTTCAGCTTGTTCAGGGTGGTGTCTTTCAACAAATGTCTGCACCTTATTCCACATTGAACAAATTTCCTTAATCTCTGAAGAAGGCACCTCCTTCTCTCTCTCTCTCTCCCTCCTCCTGTGAAGCAATAACCTCAGCTGTGGTCTGTTGCTGTTCCAGATGAAGGTCTTGCAGCTCTTCAGTTGTTAGCTCTATCCTGTGCTCCTCCACCAACTCTTCCACATCCTCACCACTCACCTCCAACCCCAGGGACTTGCCCAATTCCACAATATCTTCCACAACATCTTCCACAACAAGCACAGGGTCGTCAGGGTCAAACTCAAATCCTTCAAAATCCCTCTTTTCAACACAATCCCGCCACAGTGGTCTCCAAGCAGAGTTCAAAGTCCTGGAAGTCACTTCCTCCCAAGCCTTACATATAAGGCCTATGCAATGCACGATATTGAAGTGATCTTTCCAGAACTCTCTTAGGGTCAATTCAGAGTCATTGGTCACATTAAAGCACTTCTGAAACACTGCTTTGGTGTACAGTTTCTTGAAGTTTGCAATGACCTGCTGGTCCATGGGCTGGATGAGAGAAGTGGTGTTGCCTGAACTCATCAGGCAACAACTCTTCCAAGTTGTGAGGATGAGCAGGAGCATTGTCCAGTACCAGGAGGCACTTGAGTCCCAATTTCTTTTCCAGGAGGTATTTCTTCACACTAGGGCCAAACACTCAAGTCAACCATTCCTTGAAAATCTCCGTAGTGACCCATCCCTTGGTGTTAGCCTTCCAATGCACACACAATTTATTCTTGTCAACACTGTGTTTCCTGAAGGGTCTGGGATATTCTGCGTGATACACCAGTAAAGGCTTCACTTTAAAATCACCACTGGCATTGGCACACATCATAAGAGTTAGTCTGTCTGTCATAGGCTTGTGTCCTGGCTGTGCCTTTTCCTCCTGAGTAATGAAGGTGCTGTTGGGCATTTTCTTCCAAAACAGGCCTGTTTCATCACAATTAAACACTTGTTGGGGTAGGAATTCTTCAGCCTCTACGAACCCCTTAAATTCACTAATAAATTTTTCAGCTTCACGTTTGTCTGAGCTGGCTGCCTCACCATGCCTCACAACACTGTGTATGCCACTACGTTTCTTAAACCTGTCTGGCACCTAAAGTCGGTGCCTGACCAGCCAAGCTGTGGTTCGTACGTTGGACTGCGTGCGGCCAGCAGTAACAGCCTGGTTGATCAGGCTCTGGTCCAACATGAGGCCTGGTCACAGACCGGGCCGCAGGGGCGTTGACCCCTGGAACTCTCTCCAGGTAAACCAGCCTTTGCTGGCTTTAAAATCACTCGCCTCACCACTGGTTGCAGGCATTGTCTTGACAAGATCTGCGTACAACTTCCTTGCCTTTTCACAAATTATCGCCGTGGAAATACTATCACCCGCTCTCTGTTTTTCATTGATCCACACCATCAACAACTTCTCAACCTCATCCACTGTTTTCGATCTTTGTTTCGTTAACATATCAACCCCTTTTGCAACATTAGCTTCCTTGATCTCAATTCTCTTTGCCAGGATAGTGCCCATAGTAGATGTACTTTTCTTGTACATCCTGGCAAGATCACTCAGACGTACGCCACTCTCATATTTTTCAACAGTCTCCTTCTTCAGTTCGATGGTGTTCCTCACTCTCTTTGCCACTGGGGTGCCACTAGGAAGCTTCTTTGGACCCATGGTGACTTATTTCACAGTGACAATCACTATATACCACCGAAAAAGACAGGAAATGTATTGTGAATGTTTGAAAGAGCGTGCTAGGTAATGTTCTCTCAATGGCAAACAACGCTTCACTGGCGGGCATCCTGCGTCCTGCGTCCTGCGTCCTGCAGGCACGGAGCAGGCACACAGGTCTAATACGTTTCGCTATCCGAGCTTTTTTCGCTATCCGAGAGCGAAAAAAGCTTTCGTTAAGCGATTTTTTCGTTATCTAAACCTTTCGTTAGCCGGGGGTCCACTGTATATGACTTGAGTGTTTGTAATTCTAGTTTTTTTTGTGATCAATTGTTAGTTTTGTGATTTGGAAAATATTTTTTTGTGTGTAAAAATTATGGTTACATATGTCTTAAGTGACCATGTCTATTTTTGTGTGATATGGTGATTAGTTAACATGATCTTAGTATAGTGATTGCCATATCCAAGTGATTGTGTTTTAGTTGGAGGTGTGTATGTGTCTTAGTTTTGGTAATGTCTCATGTATTAAATTTTTTGTGATCATGTCATGGTGTTTTTGTGCTTATGTCTTAAATTTGTTGTGATTATGTCATGTATAGGTTTGGTGAATATGTTAGTGTTTATGTCATGTCCTAGTTGGAAGTATATGTCTTAGTCATGGTGGGTATATCTCATGTCTTAGTTGGTATTTCTTAGATTTTTGGGGGTTATATGATGTTATAGTTGATGGTGATCGTGACATGGTATTTTTTGTGCTTATGTCTTATTTTGCATATATGTCCTAGATTTTTGGATATGTCTTAGATTTTGGTTATGTCTCATGTCTTAAATTTTTTGTGATCATGTCGTGTATTAGTTGGTGGTCATGTTACAGTGATCATGACATGGTACTTTTGTGTTTATGTCTTATTTTGTGTATATGACTTAGATTTTTTTAAGTCTTAGATTTTGGTTATGTCTTAGTGTTTATGTCATGTCTTAGTTGGAGCTGTATGTATTAGTTATGGTGTGTATGTCTCATGTCTTAAATTTATTGTGATTATGTCATGTATTGGTTTGGTGATGTTTCATGTTTTAGTTGAAGGTGCTTATGTTATATTTTAGTTGGTGGTGTCATAGTTTTGGTAATGTCCCATGTCTTAGTTGAAGGTGTATGTCTTAGATATTGAATATGTCTTAGTTTTGGTTATGTCTCATGTCTTAGTTGGAGGTGTATGTCTTATGTCTTAGTTGGAGGTGTATGTCTTATGTCTTAGTTGGAGGTGTATGTCTTAGTTTTGGTGTTCATGTTATGTCTTAGTTGGTGGTGTCTGGTAGTTTTGGTAATGTCTCATGTCATAAATTTGTTGTGATTATGTCATGTCTTAGTTGTGTGTGTTCATGTTATGTCTTAGTTGGTGGTTCTTACATTTTTTGGGTGCATGATATGTTATAGTTGGTGGTGATTTTGAGCTCATAAGTGTATGTCTTAGTTTTTGTCTTTATGCTGTAAAGTCTGGAGAATGGGTTAATAAACTTTTATTAAGTGTGTAGTTTGGTGGATGAGATGTAATTTCAGTTAATGAAATGTGTGATTGAGAATGTAATTTGGGGGTTGAGAAAGAAATGATAAATGTTATTTAGGAGTATTCAATGGTGTTTTGGGAGTATTCGAGGGTGTTTTTGGGAGTGTTCAATGATGTTTTGGTAGTATTCAATGGTGTTTTGGTAGTATTCAATGGTGATTTGGGAGTAATCATTCGTGTTTTGGTACTATTTAATAGTGTTTTGGTAGTAATCAATGGTGTTTTTTGGTAGTATTCAATGGTGTTTTGGGAGTGTTCAATGGTGTTTTTGGTAGTATTCAGTGGTGTTTTTGGAAGTATTCAGTGGTGTTTTGGGAGCATTCAATGGTGTTTTTGGTAGAATTCAATGGAGTTTTGGTAGTATTCAGTGGAGTTTTGGTAGCATTCAATAGTGTTTTGGTAGTATTTAATGGTGTTTTGGTAGTATTCAATGGTGTTTTGGTAGTATTCAATGGTGTTTTGGTAGTATTCAGTAATGTTTTTGGTAGTATTCAATGATGTTTTGGTGGTGTTCAATGGTGTTTTGGGAGTATTCAATCGTGTTTTGAGAGTATTCAATGGTATTTTTTGGTAGTATTGAATGGTGTTTTTTGGGAGCATTGAATGGTGTTTTTAGAGTATTCAATGGTGTTTTGGTGGTGTTCAATGGTGTTTTGGGAGCATTGAATGATGTTTTGGGAGAATTCAATGTGTTTTTTGGAAGCATTCAATGGTGTTTTTGGGAGTATTCAATGGTTATTTGGGAGTAATCAATGGTGTTTTGGTAATATTCAATGGTGTTTTGGTAGTAATCAATGGTGTTTTTTGGTAGTATTCAATGGTGTTTTGGGAGTGTTCAATGGTGTTTTTGGTAGTATTCAGTGGTGTTTTTGGGAACATTCAATGGTATTTTTTGGGAGTATTCAATAGTGTTTTTGGTAGTATTCGATGGTGTTTTGGGGAGCATTCAATGGTGTTTTGGGAGTATTCAGTGGTGTTTTTGGTTGTATTCAATGGTGTTTTTGGAAGTATTCATTGATGTTTTTGGTAGTATTCAATGGTGTTTTGGCAGCAATCAATGGTGTTTTGGTAGTATTCAGTGGTGTTTTGGTAATATTCAGTGGTGTTTTGGTAGTATTGAATGGTTCTTTTGGTAGTATTCAATGGTGTTTTGGGAGTATTCAATGGAGTTTTGGTGGTGTTCAATGGTGTTTTGGGAGTATTCAATGTTTTTTTTGTAGTATTTGATGGTGTTTTTGGGAGTATTCAATGGTGTTTTTGTAGTATTCAGAGGTGTTTTGGTAGTATTCAATGGTGTTTTGGGAGTAATTATTAGTGTTTTGGTAGTTTTCAGTGGTGTTTTGGTAGTTTTCAGTGTTGTTTTGGTAGTATTTATTGGTATTTGAAAGTATTCAAAGGTGTATGAGAGTGTTTTGGAGATGTTCAAAGTAATCTGGGATGAGTTCTGGAGTGAGTTGCTAAGGGTTGTTGATGTGAGAATATTTCTTAACAGATATTGAGAAATGTGTGTGTGTGTGTGTGTGTGTGTGTGTGTGTGTGTGTGTGTGTGTTAGTTACCATTTTGTCCTAGGCACATGTCGATTAGACACTAGGCCTGTTGTATGTATGTGTGTGTGTGTGTGTGTGTACTCACCTAGTTGTACTCACCTAGTTGTGGTTGCAGGGGTCGAGTCACAGCTCCTGGCCCAGCCTCTTCACTGGCCGCTACCGGGTCACTTTCCCTGCGCCATGAGCTTTATCATACCTCTTCTTAAAGCTATGTATGGAACCTGCCTCCACTTCCCGACCACTCTGTGACTTCCTAACATCCCTGTGATTCATCTGAATCTTCAACTTCCAACTGTGTCCCCTTGTTGCTGTGTCCCATCTCTGGAACATTCTGTCTTTGTCCACCTTGTCAATTCCTCTCAGTATCTTATATGTCGTTATCATGTCCTCCCTATCTCTTCTGTCCTCCAGTGTCGTTAGGTCGATTTCCCTTAACCTCTCCTCGTAGGACATACCCCTTAGCTCTGGGACTAGTCTTGTTGCAAGCCTTTGCACTTTCTCTAGCTTCTTTACGTGCTTGTCTAGGTGTGGGTTCCAAACTGGTGCTGCATACTCCAGTATGGGCCTAACGTACACAGTGTACAGGGTCCTGAACGATTCTATATTAAGATGTCGGAATGCTGTTCTTAGGTTTGCTAGGCGCCCATATGCTGCAGCAGTTGTTTGGTTGATGTGCGCCTCAGGAGATGTTCCTGGTGTTATACTCACCCCAAGATCTTTTTCTTTGAGTGAGGTTTGTATTCTCTGGCCCCCTAGACTGTACTCCGTCTGCAGTCTTCTTTGTCCTTCCCAACC
>WNWK01012611.1:0-58851 GCA_009830355.1 Cherax destructor
TCCACTTCCTGACTACTCTGTGGCTGAAGAAATATTTCCTGACATCCCTTTGACTCATCTGAGTCTTCAGCTTCCAGTTGAGTCCCTTGTTTCTGTGTTCCCTCTCTGAAACAACCTGTCACTATCTACCTTGTCAATTCCCCGCAGTATTTTGTATGTCGTTATCATGTCTCCTCTGACCCTTCTTTCCTCCAGTGTTGTTAGTCCTATTTCCCTCAACCTTTCTTCATAAGACAGACCCCTGAGTTGTGGAACTAACCTTGTCGCAAACCTTTGCACTTTCTCTAGTTTCCTTACGTGCTTGACCAGGTGTGGGTTCCAGACTGGTGCTGCATATTCTAGTATGGGCCTGACGTACACGGTATACAGTGTCTTGAACGATTCCTTGTTAAGTAACGGAACGGTAATCTAAGGTTTGCCAGACGCCCATATGCTGCCGCAGTTATCTGGTTGATGTGTGCCTCCGGAGACGTGCTAGGCGTTATACTCACCCAAGGTCTTTCCCTTTGCCGAGGTTTGTAGCCTTTGTCCGCCTAACTTGTACTCTGTCAGCGGTCTTCTTTGCCCTTCTCCGATCCTCATGACTTTGCATTTGGAGGGATTGAATTCGAGAAGCCAACTGCTAGACCAGATGTCGAGCTTGTCCAGGTCTGTTTGCAGCCCTGCCTGGTCCTCTTCCGATGTGATTCTCCTCATTATTTTCACATCATCCGCGAATAGAGACACTTCTGAGTCTATCCCGTCCGTCATGTCATTTACATATACCAGGAATAACACTGGTCCTAGGACTGACCCCTGCGGTACACCGCTCGTCACAGGTGCCCACTGTGATACCTCACCACGCACCATGACCCGTTGTTGCCCCCCTTTGAGGTATTCCCTGATCCATTCCAGTGCCCTTCCTGTTATACCTGCTTGTTCTTCCAACTTCTTTACTAATCTCATGTGAGGAACTGTGTCGAAGGCCTTCCTGCAGTCCAGGAAAATGCAATCAACCCACCCTTCTCTCCCTGCCTTACCTCTGTTACTTTATCATAGAACTCTAGGAGGTTTGTTACACAGGATTTGCCTTCCCGGAATCCATGCTGTCTGGTGTTTATTATCCTGTTCCGCTCAAGGTGTTCCACCATTCTTTTCCTGATGATTTTCTCCAGGACTTTGCACACTATACATGTAAGTGACACCGGTCTATAGTTTAGTGCCTCTTTTCTGTCTCCTTTTAAAATGGGGACTACGTTGGCCTTCTTCCATACCTCAGGTAGCTGCCCAGTTTCAAGGGATGTGTTGAATATTGTGGTAAGTGGCACACTCAGTACCTCAGCTCCTTCCCGAAGAACCCACGGTGTGTGTGTGTGTGTATGTGTGTGTGTGTGTGTGTGTGTGTGTGTGTGTGTGTGTGTGTGTGTGTTTGTGTGAGAGTGTGTGTGTGTGTGTGTGTGTGTGTGTGTGTTTGTGTGAGAGAGTGTGTACTCACCTAATTGTACTCACCTAATTGTGGTTGCAGGGGTCGAGACTCAGCTCCTGGCCCCGCCTCTTCGCTGTCTGCTACTGGGTCTCTGCTCTCCCTGCTCCATGAGCTTTATCATACCTTGTCTTAAAACTATGTATGGTTCCTGCCTCCACTATATCTTTCTCTAGTCCATTCCACTTCCTGACTACTCTGTGGCTGAAGAAATGTTTCCTGACATCCCTTTGACTCATCTGAGTCTTCAGCTTCCAGTTGTGTCCCCTTGTTTCTGTGTTCCCTCTCTGAAACAACCTGTCACTATCTACCTTGTCAATTCCCCGCAGTATTTTGTATGTCGTTATCATGTCTCCTCTGACCCTTCTTTCCTCCAGTGTTGTTAGTCCTATTTCCTCAACCTTTCTTCATAAGACAGACCCTGAGTTGTGGAACTAACCTTGTCGCAAACCTTTGCACTTTCTCTAGTTTTTTGACGTGCTTGACCAGGTGTGGGTTCCAGACTGGTGCTGCATACTCTAGTATGGGCCTGACGTATACGGTATACAGTGTCTTGAACGATTCCTTGTTAAGGTAACGGAACGCTAATCTTAGGTTTGCCAGTCGCCCATATGCTGCCGCGGTTATCTGGTTTATGTGTGCTTCCGGAGACGTGCTTGGTGTTATACTCACCCCAAGGTCTTTCTCCTTTGATGAGGTTTGTAGCCTTTGTCCACCTAGCCTGTACTCTGTCAGCGGTCTTCTTTGCCCTTCTCCGATCTTCATGACTTTGCATTTGGTGGGGTTAAATTGAGAAGCCAGTTGCTAGACCAGATGTCAAGCTTGTCCAGGTCACTTTGAAGTCCTGCTTGGTCTTCATCCGATGTGATTCTCCTCATTAATTTCACATCATCTGCGAAAAGAGACACTTCTGAGTCTATCCCATCCGTCATGTCATTCACATATAGCAAGAATAGCACTGGTCCTAGGACTGACCCCTGCGGTACACCACTCGTCACAGGCGCCCACTGTGATACCTCATCACGCACCATGACCCGTTGTTGCCTCCCTGTGAGGTATTCCTGATCCATTCCAGTGCCCTTCCTGTTATACACGCTTGGTCTTCCATCTTTTTACTAATCTCATGTGAGGAACTGTGTCAAAGGCCTTCCTGCAGTCCAAGAAAATGCAGTCAACCCACCCTTCTCTCTCTTGCCTTACCTCTGTTACTTTATCATAGAACTCCAGGAGGTTTGTTACACAGGATTTGCCTTCCCTGAAACCGTGCTGTCTGGCGTTGATTAACCTGTTCTGCTCCAGATGCTCCACCATTCTTTTTCTGATGATTTTCTCCAAGACTTTGCACACTATACACGTAAGTGACACCGGTCTGTAGTTTAGTGCCTCTTTTCTGTCTCCTTTTTAAAGATGGGACTACGTTGGCCTTTTTCCATATCTCAGGTAGCTGCCCAGTTTCAAGGGATGTGTTGAAAATTTTGGAAGTGGCACACTCAGAACCTCAGCTCCTTCCCGAAGGACCCATGGTGAGATATTGTCCGGACCCATTGCCTTTGAGGTATCAAGGTCACTGAGTAACTGCTTCACCTCCCTCAGATGTGTGTATTCCTCCAGCATTCGATACATCCCTTGTTGGTGATGCACCCTGTCCTGTCTACCCAACTGCCTCCCTTCCTCCACTGTGAATACTTCCCTAAACCTCGAGTTGAGCCCTCACATACCTCTTGATCATTACTTGTGAGTTCCCCATCTTCCCTCCTCAGCCTTATCACCTGATCCTTTACTGTTGTCTTCCTTCTGATGTGGCTGTACATCAGTTTCGGGTCAGACTTGACTTTCGATGCTATGTCGTTTTCGTACTGTTTCTGGGCCTCCTCCGTACCTGTGCATACTCGTTTCTAGCTCTTCGACTAATCTCCTTGTTTGCTTGGGTTCTTTGCCTTCTGTATCTTTTCCATTCTCTGGCACTCTGAGTCTTTGCCTCCCTACATCTTTGGGTAAACCAGGGCTCTTTCTTGTCTTCCATTTATTCTTTTTCCTTTGGGTATAAACCGTTCCTCCGCCTCCTTGCACTTTGTCGCTACGTATTCCATCATTTCATTTACTGACTGTCCTTCCATTTCCCTTTCCCACAGAATCTCCTGCAGGAAATTCCTCATACCTGTGTAGTCCTCTTTTATAGTCTGGTATGTCTCTTTCAGCACCATTTTCCCTCTCCACCTGTAGCTCTACTATGTACTCAAAGCTCAGCACCATATGGTCACTGGCTCCCAGGGGGCTCTCGTGTGTTATGTCCTCGATATCTGAGCTATTCAGGGTGAATACAAGGTCCAGCCTTGCTGGTTCGTCCTCTCCTCTATCTCTGGTCGTGTCCCTGACGTGTTGGTGCATCAGGTTTTCCAGTACCACGTCCATCATCTTGGCTCTCCAAGTTTCTGGACCCCCACGTGGTTCTTGGTTCTCCCAGTCGATCTCTTTGTGGTTGAAATCGCCATGACCAGTAACTTCGCTCTGCTCATGTGCGCTTTTCTTGCCACCTCCGCCAAGGTTTCCACCATTGCTCTGTTGTTCTCGTCATATTCCTCTCCTGGCCTCCTGCAGTTTTGTGGTGGGTTGTACATCACTGCAATGACTATCTTGTGCTCCCCAGACTGGATGGTACCTACTATAAAGTCCCTTTCTCTACACACCTCCATTCCTGCCATTTCCTCAAATCTCCAATGATTCCTTACGAGCAGTGCGACCCCTCCTCCCCCCCTGCTCCTTCTATCTTTCCTCAGGATCTGATATCCTTGTGGGAAGATTGCATCTGATATTGCCTCATTTAGTTTAGTTTCTGTGACTGCTATGATGTCTGGGGACATTTCTCCTATTCTTCATTCCACTCTTCATACTTATTCGTGATTCCATCTGCATTTGTGTACCAAACCTTCAGCCTCGTTTCCAATACTGTGGCCTAGGGGATCTTGGCTGGGTGGGGGGTGTTTGCAGGGTTCCCATGGAGGGTTGTTGCATGGGTGGGGGTTCTATGGTTGGGGTGTGGTCTGATTGGGTGGGGTTTGTGATGGGGTGGGGTAGTGGTGATGATGGGTTTAGGTTGCTGGGGTGGGGACAGGGGACATGATGTGTGTGTGATGTTAAACATATGGTTGCCGTTGGGTTGCTGTGGTTGAGGCCCTCCGTGAGTGCTTCCGGTGGGTGTGGTTGTCCTTCTGCTTGGGCCTGGTGCCCCCTGTACCTCGCTGTCTCTATCTCTCTCTCCTCCCTTCGCTTTCTTATCCTCTCCTTTGGGCCTCCCTTTCTTCCTGTGTTCTGTCCCGATCTAGGTATACATCGTGGTACTCCTGGCTCGCCCTCAGCCGTGCTTTCTCTTGTAGGATCATGGTACGGGCTGATTCTGCATTGAAGATTACTTTGAGGGGTCGATTTCTTCCCCTTGTGTACCACCCGATTCTCCGAAAATTTGTCACCTGGGACGTGTCTCCCTGTTGCTAGCATAATACCTGTAATCCTTTCCTTCTCCTCCTGTTTCCTTCTGTCATGGGTGACCCCTTCGACTTCCTTAAGGCCGTAGATAAAGATGGACTTCTCCCTTTCCTCCTCCCACTGTGTCTCCCTTTGCCTCATCAGAGATGCATTAGCATCTTCCGGTTCTGTCATGGTTGTAGCCCCTGTGTTCCTCTGTGTGTCTGGCCTACTCATTTGCCCAAGTCCACTGCTGTATATTGTTGGGCCTCTGCGTTTAGTGCACTCGGCTGACTACCCTCTCATGTGTGTTACTGTGCCCTCATGTTTTGCTTCTGTGGAGCCCTTCTTGTCCCTGGTTGCTTTATCTATATCCCTCTCATGTGGTGTTCGTATCCTACTCATCTTGTATCGGACCCCATGTGTGTCTGACAGTGCCTGAGCATACAAGAGTTCTTTTTTCTCCGCATTCCCTATGACTGTGTCAGATGCCCCACGTGTGTTTGTCAGTGCCTGTGCATACAAGAGTTCTTTTGTCTTCTCAATCCCTTTGATAGGTGTTGGTATCCTGCTCCTCTTGTTTCGGGCCCCACTTGTGTCTGGCAGTGCCTGAGCGTTCAAGAGCTCTTCTCCTTTCTCTGCATTCCCTTTGGCTGTGTCTGATGCACACGCTCCAAGCACCGATTCTGAACAGGTACTTGCATCTCTATTCTGCATCAGGCTCTGCAGCTTCACTTCTAAGATCTGGATCTTGTCTTCTGCATTTTTGACTTGCATTTCCCATTTTCTGCTCTCCTCAGCGATCCTCCTCTCCATTCCCTCGCTGATCATCAACATCCTCCTCTCCCATTCCTTTTCCCTTCTATTGAGTTCCTCTTCCCACTGTAAACTCCTGGAGCACCATCGTACCCTTGTTGGCATCCTTCTCCCTGAGCTGCCCATATTCCTGCGATGTGCCCTTATGGATGTAGTGAGAGTGTCAGAAGGGGGGGGAGAGATGGGAGGGACAGAGAGGAGGGGTCGTAGGGCAGGGTACTCAATTAAGGGATAGAGGGAGAAGGAGAGAGAGAGAGAGAGAGAGAGAGAGAGAGAGAGAGAGAGAAGAGAGAGAGAGAGAGAGAGAGAGGGGGGGGAATTTGTTTGGAGGTAGTGTGGTAGGGGGCAGATCAAGCGGGGAAGGAAGGGGGAGGGAGAGAGGGAGAGGAAGAGTGAGAGAGGGGTGGATAATGGGAGGGAGGGGAGGAGAGGGAGAGATTTAGGGAGAGGGAGAGAGAGAGACAGAGAGATAGAGGTAGAGAGAGACAGAGAGGTAGAGAGAGAGTGGTATCGAGAGGCAGAGAGAGTGGTATAGAGAGAGAGGCAGATAGTGGTATAGAGAGAGAGGCAGAGAGAGTGGTATAGAGAGAGAGGCAGAGAGAGTGGTATAGAGAGAGAGTCAGAGAGAGTGATATAGAGAGAGAGGCAGAGAGAGTGTCAGAAGGAGGGGGGAGATTTTCAGGAGGGAGGCCTGAGAGGGATAGGGAGGGGAAGAGTGAGGCAGATAGTGGTATAGAGAGAGAGGCAGAGAGAGTGGTATAGAGAGAGAGTCAGAGAGAGTGATATAGAGAGAGAGGCAGAGAGTGTCAGAAGGAGGGAGGAGATTTTCAGGAGGGAGACCTGAGAGGGATAGGGAGGGGAAGAGGGGGAAGGGAGAGAGAGGGAGAATGGGAGGGAGAGAAGGAGAGGGAGAGATAGGGAGAGGAGGGATTGATTGGGGAGAGAGAGAGGAGAGAGTGAGATTGGGGAGAGGGAGAGAGGGGAGGGAGAGAGAGAGGAAGGAGGGAGTGGGAGGAAGGGGAGAGAGAGACAAGAAGGAGGAAGTGAGAGGAAGGAGAGAGAGAGACAAGGAGGGAGTGAGAGGAAGGAGAGAGAGAGACAAGGAGGGAGTGAGAGGAAGGAGGGAGAGAGACAGGAAAAGAGGGAAAATCGCCAGAGGTGTATGGAGAGTGGCGGAGGGAGTGAGAGGAAGGGGATAGAGAGACAGGAAGAGAGGGAGAATCACTAGAGTTGTGTGGAGAGTGGGGGGATGGGGCGGAGGGGATTAGGGGCGAGAGAGGATAGAGAGAGAGGTGATAGAGAGAGAGGTGAGAGAGGAAGAGAGTGAGAGGGAGGTGAGAGAGGAGAGAGAGGGTAGAGAGAGAGGTGAGAGAGGGAAAGAGTGAGAGAGGCGAGATAGAGGAGAGAGAGAGAGGTGAGAGGGAGAGAGTGAGAGGCTAGAGAGACAATGAGAGAGAGGAGAGGGAGAGAGAGGTGAGAGAGATGAAAGGAGGGAGGAGGAGGAAGGAGGGATAAAGAGAGACGGGGAGAGAGTGGAGGGGAGAGATAGTGGAAGATAGAGAGAGAGGAGTGTGTGTGTGTGTGAGTGTGTGTAGGAGGGCTAGGAGGTACAAGTGGGGGAGGGGGGAGGTAAGTGTTATTGGCTTAGTGGTCAAGTTCTTGTAGGTCTACTGTCATGTGAGTGAGTGTGTGTGTACGTGTATGTGTGTGTGCCTGTCCTCACTGCACTGATTCAATTAGAATATTTCACTGTGACGGCCTTCTGGGTTATCCTAGGCTCCCTACACGTATGCTTCATGTGATAGCCTATCACTGTACTCGTGTATACCTGTATAACTTTGCTTAGTTATTGAATAAACACTGTCAGAGTAGTGTAGTGTTCGTGTGACTGTATCCGTCTGTTAAGATAATCTTCCTAAAGTTTGCAATACTTCACAAGATTTGGAAAACTATCCTAATATTATACTAGACTTTAGCTAGTACTAGTTCTAAAAACGAGTAATACAACTAAGCTAAGCTAAGACAAACCCAATTGTTGGTTTATGTGAGCGTGTGTGTGTGTGTGCGTCTTGGCATCTCGTTCACAGAGCCTACCTAATTTAATTTTAATTCTAGAATACTACTAACCACTGCTACTAAAAGTTACTACTTATACATTGGTAATAATATTGATGCTAATACGTGAACAGTTGTATGGAATACTACTTCTGTGTCCTGACTACTTCAAGTGTATGTGTGTGTGGCGTGCATACACATGTGTACATTTGGTTGGTAGCCCTGCGCCCTAACTTATCTTTCTACCTATGAAATTCTTATGTTTACAGCTCCTCCGAGCAGGGATTTTTCCCACACTTCAGCAACTCAGGGCCAGGACCTGCAAAACCTGCATACCACAACTAGGATTTTTGTACATTACATCAGATGTCTTCTGGGTCGTCAGATTGTTGATACTCTCCTGGTGTGGCACCCTGCTGGGTATTGTACCTCTTCGTTTCTTTTCTATTGGTCTCACTTAATGCAGTCACCTTACTGCTCACTGCTTGCCTTGCACTGGTCTCCCTTACTTGGGTACCTCCAGTAGATATGCTCCCCACTGTGTTATATCTCACTACGATATATTCCCCACTTGCTGCTGTGTGGCAACCGCTGTTAGGCCTATCACCGGTTCCCCTCACCGCACTTTCACTATATACTATGTGTTTTCACTCTGCGATCACTCGTATTTCTCTGCTTTTTGGTTTTAAATGAGTATGACACTTTAGCCTGTGCCCACGCCTGTTTGTTGCACTCGGATTCCCCCTTGGACCACCCAATACCACCCAAATTAGCGGAGCTCAAAACGCGCGTGACTGCTGTGACTGACGCCTGTGTGTGTGTGTGTGTGTGTGTGTATGTGGATATGGTTGTGTATATAGGTGTGTGAGTGTATGGGAATTGGTATGTGGTGTTTATGTGTGTGTGTGTGTGTACTTACCCATTTACCTGTTTGTGGTTGCATGGATAATTTACTGAGAAAACGTTTCGTTTACCAGGCGCTTTATCGATTATCACCGGCGTATAAACTAGACGTTTATAGGTCAGTGGTGCACTAGGTTTTGGTGCTGGAGCAGCGAGAGTCTCCCATTCAGTGATAGCCCTGGTTAAACTAGGTTCCTGTATTCCCGCTAAGTCACCAAGGTTGTCCGGAATAATTTGTATTATTAACTCGTCTGATGCTATATATACATGTACGTATATGCAAAACAACCACTGGAAGGTCATCAGATTGTTCTCTGTTGAAGTGAATAGTTAGGCGTTGTTCGTATCATCTTTTTTTTTATTAACACATCGGCCGATTCCCACCAAGGCAGGGTGTCCCCGAAAAAGAAAAGCTTTCATCATCATTCACTCCATGACTGTCTTGCCAGAGGGGTGCATTACACTACAGTTAAAAACTGCAACATTAACTTTCTTGCAGGCAAATAAGTGTTCGCTGATCCTCGTGTTCACATCTTTAGAAGTCATACCAAGGTAAAACATATCATAAGTCTTATGGGGATTCATGTAAACGCCGGCAGTGTGTCATCGGATGCTGTTTTCTTAAAAGATTTGGCCAATGTTCACGGTATAAGCATCGTCACGTTCCCCGCAGACAAGGAAGAGGTGTCATAATCATGGATTCCGGAGTATGGAAAAGATGAACAGGTTACTTGGAAACAGGGAAACGTAGGAACTAATTTCATTGCAAATTAACAAAGAAGAAACCAAATTTTTCTTACACGAGATCCGTTCTGAAGAGAGATGAACAAAGAAAACGCCTTCTACACGTGATACCCATATCTGCACAGAGGTATGGACTACACAGACTACAAAAGTCAAGCATACCAATGAAATCTATGACATATTGCATGGGCGGTGCCCTATGCCAGCTACCAGGTCGTCTGTCAAAGCACCTTTCAAAGCTTCTGGGATCCATCAGCATGGCTCATCTTAAACACTCCGGGGATCTCATTAACAGGATAAAATACATGCGCATCAGAAACAAGAGTATCTGCAGCTTCGACTTCACTTTATTATTTACCAAGGTACCAATTATATAAGCTGTGGACCTCATTCGCTAAAAGATTCACGATGGTCTTAGCTCTCAATTCCTGCCAAAGACTTTCTTGACCTTATTGAGTCATGTGTGAACTTTATTTACTTCCATCGTACATAACCATGGGATCGCCATTGAGCACAGGCATGTCCAACCTTCATCAGGGGTGGGCAAGTTCGTCGATGAGAAGAGCCATATATATAATACTTTTCATATATTTTTAAATATTCAGGAGCCACAGAAAATATTATTTTGAAATTGTATTTATATATGATAAGAAATACAACTATATAGTAGTCCTACTCACCAAAGCAGAATATGTTTCATTTTTGCTGTTAATAGTTTAAAATTTGGCTGATAGGATGTCAAAATTGTTCTAAGAAACTCAGTGAGGTGACTGTTAGTGAGGATAGAACGATAGCTTGATAAATTTAATTACATAGAAGAGAGTTTTACAGCAGTAACTTGTCCCAAAAACAGAGAGTAGTCGGAAGCCAGTTTTCTGAAGATTAAGATGCTTCTGAGAGATGTTTCAAAAAGTCAGAGATGAGTTTTTATGTGCTAACTTCAAACCCACATCTTCCTGCAGCTCAGTAAGCGACATCCCAGGCAAAAGTTGCAACAACAGGACATCCATCGTTGATGACATCACTGATTCATATGAAATTTAAAACATTGTTTTAACTATTTTAGTTTCTGAAACCTGTTCTCAAAATCATTATAAAGTGTTTCTAAAGTTTCCTACGTATTATTTCAATTTACTGTCTTTAATTTCAACATTAGGAAAAGCAGTTACTCTTAATTTAAGGTTGGGAAAGTGGTTAAATTTCTTTGTTACCAGATCTCTTTGAAAAAGCTTTATTTTATTTTGAAAACTGAAAACTGATGTCTAAACTCAGGATGTGTTTCTGCACTTGTCCGAATGAACTTCACAATTTCTAAAACGCAACTTATGACTTGGTTGAATTTGAAGTGTTTACTAAATGCTCAAGATGGATGATACAGTGGATGAAGACACATTCAGGAAAGTTGAGATCATGTGTCAATTGCCCAACTAGTCAAATATTTTGACCTACCATAGCTAGTGCTCCGTCTGTTGCAATGCTAACAAGTTTATGCAATGGTAGTTGAGTATTTAATAAAGCTTTGTTAATTGCATTTTTTGACGTCATTACCTTCTGTGGTTTCCTTGAAGCTTATCAGATCAAAGAATTCTTCTTTTACATTTCCTCCATTGTGAACAAACATAGCTAGCTGAGGGATATCTTGAATGTCTGTAGATTCATCCAATGCTAAGCTGAAAGCAACGCAGCTTTTCAGATCACTCTGCAGTGAACCTACGACTGTAGAACTAATTTCAGAAATGCGTCTCTCAGTAGTGGGGCGGGAGATAGGAATTTGTTATATTGCAATTCTCTGGAGCGAGAATTGCAATCATCACTAATATTCTTTTTTTTTACAAATTCTCCATAACTGTAAGTTAGTTTACTTCGAGCAATATTCCAAGCTATAACAAAGCTAACTTCAGTAGACAAAACAGTTCGCTGACACGGAAACTAGGCTATTTTGTTGAGTGACTAAATTAGGTTTCAAAAATGTTATATTTTTTTACAGTTTTGATTCAGGAGCAAATTCAGATGCAATTTTTTTATGGTTACATTCGTGGTGATGCTTTAAATTACTGGCTCTTAAAGTGGCTGACCTATAACAGATAATGCACAGAGCCTTTTCACCCTTAATAGTAAAAGCAAAATCGTCCTTCCATTGTTGGATAAACACTGTCTTTTCTTGTTCGTATTTCCGTTTTATACTTTTCTGTTTCTCTGTTGTTTTAAACAAGGGTTTTACAACTTTAACTAAAATTAATTTTAAGTATTTATTAATCAGAAAAGTAGTTATCTACACTGCACTGCACTAGTTATGTTCCGCTACCGCCGCAAGTGTGTAACTTGTGTGTACTTGCACAGAGTCCAGTTGCATCATCCGTACTTGTACAAAACATGTTTTGATTATGTTCAGGGAGTTTAAGCAGCAGTTTGGACACATAATACATATGGATATTTGAACAGATAATGTGAATTATCCGATATACATACATAAAATATTCTGAAACTGGTAAATACTATACTACTATACATTATTAATATAATATTTTAGAAAAAATGGCTTTGAAACCCAATATTGTCTCGGGAGCCACGAAGAGTAGCTCTACATAGAGCACCTAGAGGAGGAAAGTCTACATACTCAGAGTTAGGTTAGGTAAGGTTTGTCAGGAAATAGGACAAGTGTTTCCTGACGCAGGTCTTAGTCAGATGATGACCCGCCGTTGGAGCTTTTTGGCATCTGAATGAAGCCTTCCGCTGGCTTACCGGTCCACCCCTTTAATAACTGTGGTCACAGATACAACCATTTTAATTATTCCAGCGAGTCAACATTGCTACGATACATCGATGATATGCTGGTGATTGTTCTAAGAGGCTTCATAACCTTCAATCTTAGGATCATAAACTCGTTAAAACCTTCAGCCGTATTTACCAGTGAAGAAGAAAAAGAACGAACAGATGCCTTTTCCGGACTTCATGATGATCACAATAACATGGGACTATAATTGTTTTGTAAAACATTAAAGTTAAGGTATACAGGATATATTCATCACCTACACCTTCGACAAGTGTGATCATGGCGTAATAGCACACAAAATGCGTGATAAAGGAATAACAGGGAAAGTTGGTAGATGGATCTATAACTTTTTGATAAATAAAACACAAAGAGTAATAGTAAACAGAGTAAAATCTGAGGCAGCTACGGTGAAAAGCTCTGTTCCACAAGGCACAGTACTTGCTCCCATCCTATTCCTCATCCTCATATCTGATATAGACAGAGATGTAAACCATAGATCCGTGTTTTCCTTTGCGGATGACACCCGGATTGCCATGACCGTGACCTCCATTGAAGGAACCGTAAGACTCCAAGCGGACATCAACCAAATCTTCCAATGCTCAAATCAAAACAATATGAAGTTCAACGAAGAGAAATTTCAACTATTCAGATACGGAAAACTTGAGGAAATTAAAACTGTATCAGGGTATACAACAAATTCTAACCATACAATTGAGCGAAAAAGTAATGTGAAGGACCTGGGAGTGATAATATCAGAGGATCTCACCTTCAAACACCACAGCAATGTATCTACGGCATCTGCTAGAAAAATGATAGAGTAGTCGGAAGCCAGTTTTCTGAAGATTAAGATGCTGTGCTTCTGAGAGTTGTTTCCAAAAGTAAGATGAGTTTTTATGTACCAGCTTCAAAGCCACATCTTCCTGCAGCTCAATAAGCTCTGTTTCTATTGAAGCGACATCCCAGGCAAAAGATGCAACAACAGGACATCCATCGTTGATGACATCACTGATTCATATGAAATTTAAAACATGGTTGTAACTTTTTTAGTTTCTGAAACCTGTTCTCAAAATCCTTATAAAGTGTTTCTAAAGTTGCTGTCTTTAATTTCAACATTTGGGGACGCCAAGCCCATGATGATTCTCTTCAACTCGCTTGTTCTCTCTAGACTGGTACACTGCTGTACACTAACTGCCCCCTGCAAGGCTGGCGACATTGCTGATCTGGAGAACTTTCACGGCACACATAAGTATGATAAATCACCTAAATTACTGAGAACGGTCGAAGTCCCTTAATTTGTATTCCCTGGAACGCAGGCGAGAAAGTTGCATGATAATATATACTTGGAAAATCCTAGAGCGATTAGTACCAAACTTGCACACAAAAATCTCTCCCTATGAAAGCAAAAGACTCGGCAGGAGATGCAACATTCCCCAGTGAAAAGCCCAAAGACTGTTCAACTGCCTCCCAACATACATATGGGTGATTACCAATAGACCCTCGGCTGTCTTCAAGAAGGCGCTGGACAGGCACCTAAAGTCAGTACTTGACCAGCCGGACTGTGGTTCGTACGTCAGTTTGCGTGGGGCCAGCTGTAACAGCCTGGTTGATCAAACCCTGATCCACCACAAGGTGTCTTAAAACCAGCATCAAAGAATACCGCTGCCGTGGTTTACGTAATTCCCTGTGGAAACTGCTACAAGTTTTATGTTGATGAAACCTCTAGGGACTTGAGCCTGAGGATTAGAAAACACAGAAGTACTTGCCAGAGAAAAGACGCAAAGAACGCCTGTACGGAAAGTCACTAGACTCAAGATTTCCTATCATATTGTTCCAATCAATTTGTCTAAAGTTTAAATCTCCCATTAACACAACATTTTCATATCTGGACGCCTTTTGAATTTCGCCCCATAGAAGCTTACTGTATTCCCTATCAAGATTTGGGGGCCTATAAATCACACCCAAAATTAATTTGTCACGACCCTTGAGAAACTGTAGCCAAACAGATTCTGTGTCCGATGTTTCTAATCTTATATCTTGTCTAACAAAACAATTGAAATTTTCTCTGAAATACATCGCCACTCCTCCACTCTTCCTGTTGACCCTATCAGTGTGGAATGGTTTATAGCCTTGTATGTTGCATTCAGAAGGCATTTTTCTCCGTTATAGCAATAATATCTATATTACCTGCACATGCAAGTAATCTTAGCTCATCTATCTTATTTCTTAGACCCCTACTATTTGTATAGTAAACCTTAAGGAGACTAGTCACTCTCTGCCCTCTACTGTCTCTCTTACTAGCAACTTTATTTTGAATATTGTCCTTTAAACATATCCTGAGGTATCCTGGTAATATCTTCTGTTTTCAACCCTTGTACTGCAACCTGATTGTCTTTTCTGAAGATCTTTTCTGGTGCAGTGATAAGGTTGTCACTAAGACGTATGGAACTGATACCTGATTGACTAATGTTTTCAGAGCAGATATATACTACGTATGTGGTCAAGTATGGTGGCTGTGAAATGCGCATTCCTGGTAGGTGCATTAATTAGATGAATGTAATTTATTCCTAGAATCTGCTTATTTGTTACATAGCCCGTTGTTTAGGTTTTTATTATTATTATTATAATCAAGGGGGAAGCGCTAAACCCGTAGGATTATACAGCGCCTGTGGGGGAGAGGTATGGAAGGTATTCAGGCTCAGTTCAGGGAACTGGAGCACAGATCCAATTCCCTAGATCAAGAGCCCCTCACCAGCATCAAGGAACCACTCTTGAGGGTATTTAGGTAATACAATCAGATATGACAATCCCCTGGTGTTATTGTCTCACACTTCTGGACAATACTATTACAAAGTGTATTATGGTTTTCGTCATGGGCGCCATCACTAAACACCATAAACTCTCCGGATATTTGTCATACAAGTCGGGTCTTGAGTTGAAAGTCATGTGATTTCTTACATAAGCATTCATCCCACACCTTATCATTCATCCCACACCTTATCATTCATCCCACACCTTACCTGTTTAAACATTGTATATTTTAAACCTTCTATTTTAACTTCATGGTCAGTGAGTCATCTAGCCAGGATTCAGAAACGAGCAATGCCACAGCTTTAGATTTGTTTGCTAAAAATCTTAATTTATGTCATTTTAAATAAAAGTATCCTTACATTAACATAAACAAAGTGAAGACCTACTTTACTGAAATAATAAAAATCTTCATTATATTGCAGAGGCTCGTTTTATAATCAGTGAGTAGACAAACATACTGCAGTGTTTGTGGTTATGTTTAATGTTATTTGGTCTGATAACTGTCACAGTTTTCTTATGATGTACTATATATATATTACATACAAAGTAAAAGGTATTCCTGCTGGCCATCAGTTCATCATGTTCATCCTGTGTGCACCTTCCATACTCCCAGTCTTCACATACATCAAGGATAACAGTGCTGCTGCAACTAATGATCTAGTCTGCCACTTCTGCATCTGCCTCTCTGTTCGTGGTTCTTTATTACTTAAATGTCACCAGGTGGCAGTGCTATGATCACCGCATTACTCCACTGATTTGTATGATTGCACGTGCAGTGTTGGCACACTGTGCGGCGATAGTAACACTGTCATTGGTTACATGATGGTGGCCTTGGGACCTTCACTGTCCAGGGTGTCACACCCCCAGGATGGTGGCCTTGGGACCTTCACTGTCCAGGGTGTCACACCCCCAGGATGATGGTCTTGGGACCTTCACTGTCCAGGGTGTCACACCCCCAGGACGGTTGTCCTCGCCCTTGTACTTGATCTCCTTCTGCAGTATTTTGCATAATAAAATACAACTAGATGTATTTCGGTCACTGCGCGATCCTAGGTTCCTGTAGGTCTATGCACGCGAACATATTACTGCAGAGTGCGGCATAAGTTTCTAATTCGCCTCAAATCTTCAACGCTTATGAGTTGAAGACTGGAAGCGAATCAGATCTAGTATTATCAAGCCTCCGTATGGACAAATGGTAAATTAGGAAATATACGGCCATAAACTAAATGAAACTTTCCACTAAGACAACAGTCTTGAAGTCAACCTGAAGAGGCATTCTCGTGTTATCACAGGTGAACCAGTATCCTAAAATTCACCAGCACATTAACATGATGTCGATCAGAATCTGAATTATCCAGTTATCAGGTGAAGGGATTTTGAAAAGGCACTTTGAAAGTAGCGTATAAAAATAAATATCTCAATTCTGCCAGTATGAAATCAGTTTTTTTTTTCAGTTCAGCGAGTTTCATTAAAAAAAGCAAACTGGGCTAACTCATGCAAAAATAAATCTAAACTTTTTCTGTAAGTTTACGAATGCATGTAATTAAATTTTATTCAGTGAACATAGTGTAGATTTAGTCTAGGATTATCCAGTAAAGTCAAACAATTTGATTAATAAAAATGGCATATTAAAGTTTACACAACCGAGAAGCAAGGTAAAGATACCATTGACGGAAATAGATCAAAACTAAAAGTTTAAAGTCGTTCTCCGATTATTGCGCAGAATTCAACAAAATGTGCAGCTACATAGCATAAACCATCCAAAATTTCATTCTTTTCATAAAACAAACCAATTATTAGAGAATGATATTGTCCACAATCTTCGTATTTTAATCATTGGAAAAGGGTAAACCAGCAGGGGGTCATATAGTGCCTGTGCTGCATTCAGATTCGATTCAAGCAATGGAAAGATGTTGATGTTGATCGTCGAGATGTTGATGATGCATCATCAACATCTCGACGATCATGAAAAGAAGTCTCTAGTTGTGACATTTGAATATCATGAAAGGAAGTCTCTATTTACCACATTTGAAGACGATCAGGAAGAGAAGTCTCTAGTTATGACATTTGAAGACGATCAGGAAGGGAAGTCTCTAGTTATGACATTTGAAAAAAACTAGTTAATAAATTTGGCTAATTGAAATTGAAATTGACAAAACTCAGAGTGACAATGAGTTTTATTAAAGCTCACCAATGGTACAGGTTTGAAGCAGATCAAAAATAACATTCTCCGGTAATTGATCTGCTTCCAACAAATGCAGGTCTTTTCATTATTTCAGTAAATGTTCTAATTTGTACCTATTCGGGTTAAACTAATGAGAGCATCATTCATCTTATACAAAAACCTCGTCAATAATATTTTGAAGCCAAAAGTAAATTTTTTTAGTTATTGAATAAAAAATTGAGTATCACCACTCAATCTAATTTGTAAATAGGAACTTCTGGCAGTGTGATCCTTGTGTTCAGGTAATCACAACTGTGATAAAAATTTTAATTCAATCATATGAGTTGTTCTTCTCTTTTATTATTTTATTACTTCAACAAATTTGCCTGCACACAAACGAAACTTAATTGGTACTATCCTGGCCCTAAGATGCATCGGCTTAATAGGTACTATCCTGGCCCTAGGATGCATCGGCTTAATAGGTACTATCCTGGCCCTAGGATGCATCGGCTTAATAGGTACTATCCTGGCCCTAGGATGCATCGGCTTAATAGGTACTATCCTGGCCCTAGGATGCATCGGCTTAATAGGTACTATCCTGGCCCTAGGATGCATCGGCTTAATAGGTACTATCCTGGCCCTAGGATGCATCGGCTTAATAGGTACTATCCTGGCCCTAGGATGCATCGACTTAATAGGTACTATCCTGGCCCTAGGATGCATCGACTTAATAGGTACTATCCTGGCCCTAAGATGCATCGACTTAATAGGTACTATCCTGGCCCTAGGATGCATCGACTTAATAGGTACTATCCTGGCCCTAAGATGCATCGACTTAATAGGTACTATCCTGGCCCTAAGATGCATCGACTTAATAGGTACTATCCTGGCCCTAGGATGCATAGGCCATTAAATACTGAAGCTGTTCGGAAGGAACAAACTGAAAATTACTTAACGAACTTTAACGGGAATAAAAATTTCATATTATACACAACTTTTTACCTAGACGTTTGGTTCTCACTTCCGCCGTCGTCAGTTTTATTGGCAACTTTTGCAAACGTCTGAGGCTCCACCACTGAGGCTTTTGGAAGTTATCTCAGCCATTTCAGTGCTGGGAAGGATTCAACAACTTTGATCAATCGGAATGTAAACATGACTAATCTAATTTACATTTGTCCTTATGGGAAGAAATTCGCTCGGTAACGGCACTAGAACAGCATTCTGGAACGAATTATGTCCGATTTCCGGGGTTCCACTGTATATTAATATATAATTATATCAAACAATTTGCCTGCAAGCACGCGAAACTTAATGGGTACTATTCTGGCCCCAAGATGCAGCAGCCATGAAATATTAATTAAAGCCGTTCAGAAGAGGCTTGCTGAAGTTTATTTCACGTGATTAAAAGAGACGAAAGTTAGGTTAGGTTAGGTAAGGTTCGTCAGGACACAGGACAAATGTTTCCTGACGCGGGTCTTAGTCAGATGATGACCCGCCGTTGGAGCTTTAGGTCATCTGACCGAGGCCTTCCGCTGGTTTACCTGTCCACCCCTTTAAAAAATAATAGTTATTGTTATAACCATTTCTTAATGAGAAGAAAAATTTCACAATATTTTATACATAAAATGATCAAAACTGCAGCTACATCCTGACGTGCACCCGCCATCGTCTTACTAGGTACCTTAAGTTAGAATGTTTGAAGCTACGCCACTGAGGAAGCTATCTGAGCCATTCTAGGATGCTGGGAATGGGCTCAATTTTAGTTATTAGGGTACATACAGATGCCAGTTATTACCAAAAATCTGGCACTGGAGACCGTGTGCACGTGCTAACATTTTGAAGCTAGTTGGATGAAGTGTTCTTTAGTTATGGACAAAATAAAAGCGAAAGACTGGAGAAAGAAACAAAGGAAAAATGGAAAAATATTTCAGCATCACTTGTATCTTCCTAACTCCTCACATTACAGCTCCATCATCGCCATTACAGCTCCATCATAGCCATTACAGCACATCAGAGGTGAGTTAAGTGTTTTTATTTGTCGACAGAGTGGTCACGTCTGCCCTGAACACGTGCGTGGGTATGTGAAGGCTGCGTCTGACACACCTGCACGACCCGCATTCACCCTCATCTCTCACTCTCTTCCTCTATGTTGTATCTGAATTACTCGTGAATTTCTGGCCAAAGCTGTGTATTCATCCTATGATAGTGGTTTGGGATGTGGCTCTTTTCTGAGTGCCAAAGCCACGGAGAAAGGCACGTGGGAGTGGCAAGTTACCGTGCCACTATTCCGTCCTCACACTCAGGACAGTCACCGACCATGCCACACATATCGTCTCACTCTCTCCCAGTACTTCGGCCTTGGTACTGGGCTAGTGCCAACCCATCCTGCTGTGTACCATTTGCCCAATAAAACTAAGGCTCGCCTCCATGCCTGTTATTCTGCCAACCATACAACCAAGTACCAACCATACAACCAAGTACCAACTATACAAATGCCCACAAATTCGATGTATTTCAATCTCATATATCGTACTTGGTAGGATGTTTGTGGAATGTGTTGATGCCATTTTGCCACCTTTAATCTCGAAATAGTAAAGTATTATTTTGTCTTATTTCAATATTTTACTTTGTTGCTGTTGAGGGGCTCTTGATCCAGAAATGGAAATGTTTATATTTTGGGAAACTTTGTCAGAATTTTTTTTCAGGCTTAGTTTTTAATCTCATGAGAAATTGGTAAAAAGTTTGAGCCTAAGTACTTCCCTTTCCTGAATGATGGAAAAGGGATCCCTGGCGTCATAAAGAAGCTTACTGGGAGAGAATCTACGTGTATCACTTGCAGCATCTTACATGACTCACTAAGAGCAGGGTAGATAACCATGATAATCCTTATGTTTCTTTAGAATGAACCTGAAAATAGTGTTGGCACTCAGTGCGCCAGCACTCTATTTTTACTATTTTTCTAGGAATGTCTGCTCTTTAGAAAAGAATACTACTTCTGCTATCTCTACAGCAGTAGTCGACTTCAGAGAGATTGCTTCTGGAAAACGTGAAGTGTAATCAATCGCAATCAATCGACCAGATGAGCGAGGTGAAAAGAGGCCAACAATGTCAACAGCTATCCTCTCAAATGGTACAGTGAAAACTGTCATCTTTACTATGAGTGCCCCACTTGACATACGGGAAGTTGACGGCAGGCAGACCTTACATGTCCCTCATTATTTACAGACATCTGAGGATATATACGGCCAGAAATACGGGTTCTTTAACTCTAAACTTGCTTTCCGTTATGAAAAATGACCGGCAACTGGTAGGTCGTGCGGAAGCATAAGAACACTTTCTCGACAGGGTCAAGGGACGACCGGAATGGAATGATCAGCCTCATCTGAATTAAAAGCCTTTAAACCAGACTTATTCAAGAGTGAATCAATGTAGGCAAATTTGTAAGATACACTTTAACGATAAATTAAAGTAGGACAATGTTGGAGATGTTTTTTTTTTTTTTTTTTTTTGGCAATTACGTTGAAGGTTTAAAATGTCGCCCTTCCATATTTACAGATGCTTAAATTCTTGGAATACCAAAGAGTGAATGGATGGTGGAATCTGAACCCTTACCTGAGCACCAGTCAAGACCTTGGCAGAATCGAATGACAAATATTCACGCGATTTCGGACACGAGACAGTAACAAGAGCTGCTATTTTGGAAGTAGTTAGGTTAGGAAAAGTATCAAGCAAAGTGTCAGTGGTAGCAGTGTCCTGCATGATGTCACACTCCTGGATAATGTCATCCTCGCTGTCAGGAGAGTCTGAAGAAATAAGAGAGGTGAGGAAATAAGAAGGTAAAGAAAGAGCTTTAACGTTCCCAGTCAAAACAAAGCAGAAAGTGATGGGGTTCAACACTTTGTCGGTGCAACATATGAAGCATCGCAACCTCAGGTAACACATTATTGTAGGGAAGGTATCAACACCACCCAAGTTACCTTCAAAACTGATAGTACCTATACAGGGTTTGAGACATGGGAACTGTTTCTCAGAGATGATAATACAAATACACAGAGCGGTATGACCATTATGGGTTTAGCGCTCAGTTATGATTATAATAATAATTATTATACACAAGTACTACATCCGGTATCACGCAGGTAACACATTATTGTAGGGAAGGTATCAACACCACCCAAGTTACCTTCAAAACTGATAGTACCTATACAGGGTTTGAGACATGGGAACTGTTTCTCAGAGATGATAATACAAATACACAGAGCGGTATGACCATTATGGGTTTAGCGCTCAGTTATGATTATAATAATAATTATTATACACAAGTACTACATCCGGTATCACGCAGACTGGTAGATACATTCATTTCGTTAACTCTTCCGTAACAAATTGGAACTCTAGAATTGCGCTCAGTAAAGCATCTACCTGCTTTATACGCCGTTTTGGAGGAGAAAACTGGACTTTTTGTGGCCTTTCTCACCACAGGTAAAATAACTAGATGTAAAAGCGAGCGAATTCTTTTTCTTAGGTCCGTCTTTCTTTGACTCTTCGGATTTTCCTGACTTAAGGTTTGATCCCTTAATGTCATTATCTGAAGTCTGAGCGTCAGTAAACGTTTAAAGAAGAGCCAGAGAAAAGTATGCCTGACCTTGTTGCCCAGGTGTCAGCTGGTGTCTTCATACCAAGTGAGATCCCTGACCTTGTTGCCCAGGTGTCAGCTGGTGTCTTCATACCAAGTGAGATCCGAAGTGATGTGTTTTTCTTCAGTGAATGAAGACAGGTTTGACATGTTAACTCCGGTGATGAGTAAATTCCAACACTCCTTCGTCTACATACTGTTTAAAAAGTCAAGTTTCTTTTGTTCCAACTCTGGTTTCTTAATTTAAAAGAAATGTTAAATTCCAAATCTCTTTGGCTCTAAAGCTTATCCTGAAGCTTCTTTTGTTCTATGACATCCTCTCTCATCTCATTCTAACTTTTCACGATCTTTCCTATCTTCTATCTCAATTTTCTCTCCTGCACTTCCCAAGCTATTCTTTCTTTCTCCTTTTTGCTCTTAAATTTCTGTATGCTTGTGCTTAACAAAAAACTGTATACACACAATCATCATAAAACTCTTGGGAGGAATTATGGTCTCATTGTAACAAGAGAGACCAATAACAGTTCTCTTGGTAAACAACACACTAGGCTCAGGGGAGAGGCTTTTCTTTAACGCATCGGCCATCTCCCACCGAGGCTGGGTGACTCGAAAAAGAAACACTTTCATCACTAATCACTCAATTATTGTCTTGCCAAAGGCATGGAGATACTATAGCTCAAAAACTGCAATATATCTCCACGCCCTCCCAGTCACTCTATTTTGTTCCATCCTCTCTAAATGTCCATACCACCTCAATAACCCATCTTCAGCCCTCTGGATAAAAAATACTTTTAGAAACCCCGCACCTCCTAATCTTCAAGCTACGGATTCCCATACATTGTC
Organism: Cherax destructor; assembly: GCA_009830355.1. Lineage (NCBI taxonomy): Eukaryota > Metazoa > Arthropoda > Malacostraca > Decapoda > Parastacidae > Cherax > Cherax destructor. Next base: position 22,667 of record WNWK01012611.1, read on the forward strand.
CTCAGACACAACATCTTCACTGCCTTATCATTTTTGCAACATTCATCACCCATGCTTCACACCCTTATAAGAGTGTTGGTACTACTATACTCTCATACATTCCCCTCTTTGCTTCCATGGACAACGTTCTTTGTCTTCATAAACTCCTCAGTGATCCACTGATCCTTATACCTTCGTCAGTTCTATGGTTCACCTCGTCTTTCATAGACCAATCTGCTGAAAAAGTTCATTTCCAAAATCTGAACACATTCACTTCCTCCATACTCCCGCCCTCTAATCTGATATCCAATCTTTCATTTCTGATTTTTTTTGTTATTATCATTACTTTGCTTTTTCCAATGTTCACTTTTAATGTCCTTTTACATACCCTCCCAAATTCGTCCACTGATCTCTGTAACTTCTCTTCAAAATTTCACAGAAGCAGAGCGTCATCAGCAAAAAGTTTCTGTGACAACTCTCGACTCTTTATTCTTTAACCCCACACCTCTTGCCAACACCCGAGCAGTCACTTCTCTTACAACACCATCTATAAATATATTGAGCAGCCATGGTGACATCACGAATCCCTGTCTAAGACCTACTTTTACTGGGAAATAATTTCCCTCTTAACAGTTTTCAGTAACATAGTACCTATTTCATACACTTTCAACATCTGTCACATTGCTCTCCTATTCCCTCTTTCATATGCTTTCAACAAATCCATAAATGCAATGAAAACCTATCTACCCTTATTTAAATACTGCTTACTTATATGCTTCACTGTAAACACTTGGTCTACACACAACCTACCCTTTCCAAAGCCTCTTTGTTCATCTGCAATCCTGCTCTCTGTCTTACTCTTAATTCTTTCAATAATAACTCTACCGTATACCTTACCAAGTATTCTCAACAGGCTTATTTCCCTATAATTCTTAACCGCTCTTTTGTCCACTTTGCTTTTAAGCAAAGGAATTATGCATGCTCTCTGCATGCATAATTTATATTTAATAAATGTATGGAAGAGGGGAAGATTCCATAGGAACTTTCCCCTCTTCCATACATTTATTAAATAAAAGCACCAACCATTCCAAAACTATATCCCCACCTACTTTTAACATTTGTCTTGATCCAATATGGAGTGACATATCATTGGAAAATCCCGGGCCTCGAGGGTCTAATCCTGTATACCACAACAAGACAGGAATAAAGTTGCACAAATTCTGTTAACAATTCTTTTTTTAATTCTCAAAACAAGTGACTGCAAAAACATAATTCTGTTCACCATTTCTTTTCAATACCTATTTAACGAGGGTAAATGAGACACATCTGCAACAATTTGGTATCTTTATTGTTGAAACGTTTTGCCTACACATTACACTTCTTCAGTAAATTAAAGAGGCAACAGGCATAATAGCGCAGTAAATGTTATGTAATCACTCCAGCAACCTCGGAGAAATAGTTTCTGAGGTGATCAGTCCCTCAGCCTGGAGAAGAGTTCAGTTCCATGGCCGGGAACGATATGGAGCCTTAAATACTGCCGAAGATGAGGTGAAAGACCTCGAAAACGCTGCAGAGAACAGGATTCACTAGTAGAAGCAAGTAGGCACACAACGTTTTCTTGGTACAGAAAATATCTTTCACAGCTTTATTGCTTAACTTCCAGTAATGAATGAGAAGGGTTGGATTCCAGAGGAATCTGCCTCGCATGGGCCAGTAGGCTTGCTGCAATGCTCTTCCAGTCTTGCCTCCTTGCTTATACTAAAACACTCTGGCCCCTGTAACGTTTTTCAGATCTTCCATCTCACCATCGACAATATTCTCATGCTTCAGCTTCAAATCGTTCTAAACCATGGAGCTAAACTCTTCTCCAGCCTGAGGGACTGACCATCACAAATACTATTTATCTAAAGTTGGTGGATTGATTGCTTCATCTTTACTTCGCTACTATACCTGACTGAAGATGCCTACTGTGTAGGCGATACGTTTCAACAATAAAGACACCCAACTGTTGCACATGTGTCTTACTCATCAATTTGTATTTATTTTATACCATTTTCTACATAATGAAGGTAGCCTACCACAGTGAGGGACAACCTGTTTGTTGATGGTGACGCTGTGCTGTCTCGGCTTCAAGCTTCTTCGACGATCCTGGATGAGAGGTTGCCACAGAATGGTATGAATCCTCCTCAATATTTCGGAGAGCCAGAAGCTAGGACTGACCTGTGAGTTTCCTCCATTTCGTGGGGAAGACCCCAGTGAGGAAGACCCCAGTGAGGAAGATCCTAGTAGGTAGAGCTGAGGCACCCAAACTCTCATTCATCCATCCACCAACAATTCTTCCTCCTTTCACTAAACACATCGCTTCATCAGGAGTTCTGTGCATCTTCGTTAGAAGTTTGACACCTATTTCCCTGCAGACTGGGGAGATCTGACTGGACAGGTAGCAGTGGTGGTTCGTGGCGGTGGGTTGAGTGGGCGGTGGGTTGAGTGGGCGGCGGCTACCGCACATGCATGGCAGAGGCAGGGCGGGCGAATGAGCAATAATGACTATATTAATAATGAGGATGTTGGAGGTGATAATGACGATGATGATGGTGGTGGTAGTGGTGGAGGTGGGCAGTTGGATAATCGACTTGGATGCTTGTGGACTAGACCGAGTTCAAAGACTCTGAACTCCTAGATGAGGCCTCCCAGACTGTGCCTACTTGGGAAAATTCTACATGGACCCTCCCAAAAATAAATGAAGTGGGCATGACTGGGAAGAGAAGGACAACAGAGACACATTACCTCTCCTGCAATAACTATTATTAGAGAACAGCAAAATTTAAACTTTAATTATATGGAGAACCCTTTAGTGTTATTACAGATGTGCTATGCTCAGGTAAAATATCTGTTTCTCCTCTAGGGTGACAAAGGTGTTTGAAGCTAAATATCAGAGTATTCAATTGGAACTCATATATGCGCCCTAACAGATTTCTTCCTCCACCAGAGGTAGTATTAGAGTTTCCATAATCTTATAGCACATCTACAGAACATATTATGGAAAACAACAGACAGAAAAAGATCCCCATCCACTTAGGCACTTATCTAGCAGCGGGATTATCATATAAAGCCTCGTGCAATATTTTTGAGATATAATCGTTCGTATGAAAGCATATACAAGTGTTGAAGCTAATGTAAACTTATCTGATGATAAGGGAACTCTAGCTGAAGAAGTTTTAGATGTAAAATCATTATTAACAGAATTAGTGCAAAAGAAAAAAGTAGACAGTGTTTGTTTGATTTGTGTGAGTGTAGTAGCATTGTTATGATCGTCAGTTGTCTCCTCGGAGGTGCCGTAGCTGGCGCCATCTAGAGAGGATTATTAGGATCGTCAGTTGTCTCCTCGATGGTGCCGTAGCTGGCGCCATCTAGAGAGGATTATTAGGATCGTCAGTTGTCTCCTCGGAGGTGCCGTAGCTGGCGCCATCTAGAGAGGATTATTAGGATCGTCAGTTGTCTCCTCGGAGGTGCCGTAGCTGGCGCCATCTAGAGAGGATTATTAGGATCGTCAGTTGTCTCCTCGGAGGTGCGGTAGCTGGCGCCATCTAGAGAGGATTGTTAGGATCGTCAGTTGTCTCTTCGGAGGTGCCGTAGCTGGCGCCATCTAGAGAGGATTGTTATGCTCGTCAGTTGACTCCTCGGAGGTGCCGTAGCTGGCGCCATCTAGAGAGGATTGTTAGGATCGTCAGTTGTCTCTTCGGAGGTGCCGTAGCTGGCGCCATCTAGAGAGGGAATTCTGTTTCTTTTCTATTTCTTCATCTGACATTTTTTCTCTTAATTCTTTGGGATTTCTCATCAGTATTTATCAATTTCTCTTTCTTCATGAGAGACGACTTTAGATTCTTCAATTTACTTATACCTGCCCTCCAGTACACGTTAGTTTTATATAGTTCTTAGATGTTGTAACATTCTATTGTGTTGAAAGCTTAGATGTTGTAATATTCTATTGTGTTGAAAGCTCTAAGTAGATTACTTTACTTTTTAACACCTTGGCCTTAACTTTATTTACCATCTTAATTTCTCATGTTTGTGAGTACACGCCATGGTTCCCCGTGGAGCGGGAGTTTGTCATGGTCGTTCTCATCACTGTGTCACTTGCTTCATCCCTGAGGTGTATGGACGACCATAATATACAGTAACTTCGCCACCTGGTCAACTATTTTTCTTCAAGTAACAGCCTTCACTCACCTATCAGTGGCCTTCCTATGACAGCGTCAGTCTAGCTGTCACCTGGAGAAGCTCAAATTATGATCTCATATGATAGTTCGGCCAGCGTCTCTGTGTCGTCTACAATCTTGTGATTTCTCCTCCGATTGAGGAATAAATTTTGTCATTTTATATTAATTTGCTTAGTCCGTTGAGTTTCTTTCGTTTTCTTTCATGTTAAGTTTCTTAACAATGATTTTGTTAAAATCAAACTCAGTTCAATTGCACTCATTTTTTTCCCTTAGAACTCTTCCTTGACAAACAGGTAATTGCTGTGTCCACAAATTTTTTTCTAACTTCAAATTTTAATTGCAAGAAAAAGATATCTGAAGGTGAAGGTGTAGATTTAGGTTTAAACATTCAGCGAAAATATGAAAACTAGTTTTGTGATATACAAATTTTCTTGATCATGTTAAATACACAACAATAATGTCATTATTTTCTTTATACAAAGTGTATTATACATTTACATTTCACAAAGAGCGTTAAGGTATTTAGACTTCCTATAGGGAACCTGTCTTATTCGATGTTAATCTTGTTAATCTTAAGTGAAAATTCAAGTCACGGCTGAACCATTCAGGTGGAGACAATGTTTAATGGTCACATTGTTTAATAAAGATACATAAAGTTCAAGCGTCATGTACTGAATTAATTCCTCCAGTTAATGTGGTCAAGGATCAAACATGAAATAATAACAAAACCAAGACATACTGTGAATTCTTAATTTTACGTTTTTTTTTTTTATTCATCATCTCCCCTAGAAAATAATTCTACACTTACATAGAGGCAAAATGCCGTTTCCTGATTAAAAAAAAACTGAATGGTAAGAAAAGCAAATTAACTTTACTATCTGGAAAATACAAGGTTGAAGCCCGCCGCCTCCTGACTACTAGAGCCGCACCAAGTTATTTTGGTATCTCGGCTGGGGTGGCACCCTAGTGTGGGTTGGAATTCTACCTTGTGAGGGAAATGTTCACTTGTACATATGTAATTTTTGTATGCATGTGTGAGTGACTGGGCTGTGGGTCGCTTGAGAGTTGAAGTACTTTTTCCAGAGGTCTGTCGACTTCAGTGCCACCTTCCAGCATTTCGTCACACTTTAACTGTGTTGAAGGCAACGAGTCAAATGAAATCACTTGATTACCTGGCTCTGTTATTATGCTGGTCTGTTACTGCAGATGTTACCTGGCTTGATTTTGTGGTGTCTTATATTAATAAAATAAAGTTTTTTGAGTATGTCTCACCAGTTCCTTCGAAGGTCTTCTATCTATGAACGACCCAGTTGCAGTAATGGCAACTTTTTTATGTTTTTCTCCTAAGCCCGAGTATTTTCAGTAGTCCAGCAGGACCTTAAAGGACCTTACAAGTTTCTTAGATTATGAGAGAAAGCTGGTGTCTGTGGAAGTCATCTCTACTTACACCTGTGACTGTCATTCTACGTGTGGTGTTTCATGTATCAACTAGTCATCTCTTTAAATCACCGAGACCTCAGCTGTGTTCTCCATATCATTAACAGTTCGCTAGGGTCTTAGCCGATGCTTCACGTCACCACCCCTTGTGTTGACGTGTACTACCCATTATGGTTTATGCCTATTATTTCAGGTTGTAATAGTAATAGTTTATTTAGACATGGTACAATGATACATAGTTAGGTAGACATGATACAATGATACATAGGTATAAATGAGGTGTACATGCCAAAAGCCCCTAATATGCTGTGCATTGCGGGCATAAGTAAGTTACAGTCTCAGTCTCCAAGTTGAGGCACTCGACTTCTGTGGTTCTCTCCTCGCGTCTCTGCCAGTGACTGTACTACACAAGTCATTCTGAGCCACAGTGATCTTAGCCATAATTCAGTACCACACACACTTCATGCTGGAGGAGCCAAGGTCATGATTCATATATTAGTCCTTGATTCACTTTTTCAGTGTTTTGAAATTAAATTTTCAATTGTGTGATTCATTTAGTTTGTACTGTGTTTTTATATTTGAGAGTAATTGTTGTTGTGCAATTTCTATCTTTGATACCTATTATTTTATACTTTTTCATATTATTTTCATGAAATGGATGAAGTGGCTCAAAAACACTGGAAATTTGAAAGTCTGAGTACACACACACACACACACACACACACACACACACACACACAAAGGAGCTATGACTCGACCCCTGCAACCACAACTAGGTGAGTACACACAAATACACACATACACACACACAAACACACACACACACATACATACACACATACACTAGGTGAGTAGATGAGTACTAGGTGAGTACACCTACACCGTGTATGTCAGGCCCATACTGGAGTAAGTAGCACCAGTTAGGAACCTACATCTGGTTAAGCACCTCAAAAAATTAGAAAAAGTGCAAAGGTTTGCAACAAGACTAGTCCCGGAAGTAAGGGATATATTCAACGAGGAGGGGTTAAGGGAAATCGACCTGACGACACTGGAGGACAAGAGGGACAGGAGTGACATGATAACGACATATAAAATACTGAGAGGAATTGACAAGGTGGATAGGTACAGGATGTTTCAGAGATGGGACACAGCAACAAGGGGTCACAACTGGAAGTTGAAGAATTGGATGAGTCACAGGGATTTTAGGAAATACTTCTTCATTCATAGAGTTGTCAGGAACTGGAATAGTCTGGAGAGTGATGTAATGGAAGCAGGATCCATACAAAACTTTAAGAAGAGGTATGATAAACCTCATGGAGCAGGGCGAGAGTGGATCTAGTAGCGACCAGTTAAGGGGCAGGGCCAGGAGCTATGACTCGACCCCTGCAGCCACAATTAGGTGAGTACATACACACACATACACACTAAAAAATAATAAAAATTATTTGAGAAAGAAGCAAGGTGCCGGGAATGTCTAGGCTGAGAAGAAAGCATTGACTGAAAGGATCAAGAGCACAATGGGATGGAAGTGGAAAAAAGGCAAAGCGAGTTTTTGCAAGACAATTGTGGAGATGTCTACAGAGAGCAAGAAGTGGGAGTTATGAGTTCTTGCTGATGAGGGAAGGATGCAGAGCCTGAAGGATGAACTGGAAGTGCTGAAACGGAATATAGAGATGAGGACCGATTGGAAAAAGGTGCTGGGTACAGGATTATCGGCAAATAGTGAGGGGATTTAATTAGAGTGAGGAGCAAAGAAGTCCCTTGAGGAAATTATATCATGCCACTGGGCCATCTGGGAGACGATAAGGGAAGCAGCCAAGGATATACTTAAATCAGACCCAGAGATATGGAGGGAAAAGAAATGGGATGAGGAAAGGGAGAGGTCACTTATTATTCTTGGGCTACGTGAGGCAGAAGGGAAGACCTATGATGAAGGAGGTCAGGGAGAGGAAAAAGAGATTGATAACATTATCACATTAACAGAAGACATGACCCAACTGACGAATTTTCAGAGATTTGGGAGATATTCACTGGAAAGAAAACGCCCATTCAAATTACCATTCAAGACAAAAATGGCATGAAACAAGATCCTGGAATGGAAACCACAATTAAACTAAAAAATGATAGCAAGTGTACCTCGATCACGATGCAATACAAAAAGAAAGAAATCAACTGAGAGCAAGAGTAAGAAAGCAACAGAACCAGGAAGGAGAGACAGGGAAGGTACGAACAGACAGGGAAGCACAGCCTCAAAGGGAACAGCAAACACAACCGCCAACAGAGCCACCAACAGCATCCCCTCAACCCCTACCAACCCACTCCAACCAAACACAAAAACCAGAAACAAACCACACTCCACATCCACGGTAAAATACCACCACAACACCAGTCTACTATAATATCCAACCCTCAGCCTGCACCAACCTCTAAACACCCCCTCTTCCCCTTGAATACAGTTCTAGAAAGCAAGCTGAATGTATTTTACACCAGCACAGATGGAATAACAAATAATGGTGAGTTCCTGGAAAGAATCATAGAGGCATCCCCACCCATCATAGCACTCAGAGACAAAGCTCATGGGGAAAGATAACAGATGTGATCTTCCCGTCTGGATATCAGATCTTGTGGAAAGACAGGGGAGAACAGAGGGAGAGGTGGAGTTGCACTGTTCATTAAAAATCAATGACGTTTTGAGATGGGAGAACTTGTCAGAGGTGTAGTGGATGACTACAAAGTAGGAACACTTTAAACTGGTAGCCAGTGATGTACAACCCACCACCGAACAACAGGAGGCCACGACAAGAATACGATGAGAGCAACAGAACAATGGTTGACACACTAATGGAGGTGGCCAGAATGGCCCACATGAGGGGATTTCAACCATAAGGAGATTGACTGGGAGTCTGGAGCCACATGGGGTGACCAAAAATGTGAAGGGCTAAAATGCCCGCAATGCACAGCATATTAGGGGCTTTTGGCATGTACATCTCATTAATAACTATATTTCTTGTCTACCATGTATCATTGTACCATGTCTCAATAAAGTATTATTATTATTATTATTATTAATGCTGGAGGCGGTGCTGGAAAACTTTATTTACCATTATGTTAAGGGCACAACTAGAGAGAGAGAGGAGACAAGGAACCAGCAAGGCTGAACCTAGTATTCACAGTGAACAGTTCAGATATAGGAGATATCACACATGAAAGTCCACTAGGTGCTAGCGATCTTGTGATTCTGAGTTTTGAATACATAGTAAAGTTAACAATGGAGAGTGAAACAGAATGAGAGGGACAGGAGAAGCCAAACTTCAAAAAAGTGAACTACATAGGTATGAGGCAATTCCTGAATGAGGTGCAGTGGGTAAGAGAGCTACAGGGGAAGACAGTAAACAAAATGATGAAACACGTGACAACAAGTGCAGGGAGGCTGAGGAAAACTTCATGCCAAGGTGCAATAGAAACAACATGAAAATCATTGTGAGTTTACCTGGAGGTGTGGAAAAGCTAAAGCCAAGCATGCTAGTGTATGGAAAATGTATAGAAGGCAAAGAACTCAGGAAAACAGGGAGTTGAGTCAGAAATCAATATGCATCGATAAAAGAGAAGCCCAGCATCAATACGAGAATGACATAGTATCAAAAGCCAAATCTGACCCAAAGTTGTTATACAGCCACAACAGGAGGAAAACAAGAGTCAAGAACCAGGTTATCAGGCTGAGGAAGGAAGGAAGGGAGCTCACAGGAAACGACTAGGATGTATGTGAGGAGCTCAGAACATAAGAACATAAGAGAGGAGAAACATTGCAGCAGGCCTGTTGGCCCATACTAGGCAGGTCCTTTACAATCCATCCCACTAACAGAATATTTGCCCAACCCAACCTCAGCTCATGATTCAGGGAATATTCACAGTGAAGAAAGAGAGGCTTCTAGTAAACCGAGGTGGTAGGGTGCACCAGCAAGTGCAGGACGCACTGCACACAACTAAGGAGGTGAAGAAACTGCTAGGGTAGGTAGATACATCGAAGGCGGTGGGCCCAGATAACATCTCTCTGTGCGTCCTGAGAGAGGGAGCAGATGCACTATGTGCCACGAACACCAATGTTCAGTAAATCTATAGAAACAGTGAAACTCCCTATGGTGTAGAAGAGAGCAAACATAGTCCAAATTTTAAAGAAATGAGAGAGACAGGCATCACTAAAGTACATACTAGTGTCGCTGACATATATAATATGTAAAGTTATGGAGAAGATCATCAGGAGAAGATTGGTGCATCTAGAGAGGAACGGGCTCATACATAACAACCACCACGGATTCAGGGAAGGGAAATCCTGCATCACAAACCTACTGGAGTTCCACGACAACGTAACAGTAGTAAGACTGGTTGAAAAGGTAGAGGAACAGGCAAGAATAGCAGGGACAGTACTGCGATTGATCAGGGAATATCTGACAGGTAGGAAACATCATGTGATGGTACGTGACAGAGTGGGTGCATGTGTAGAGTGGGATTCCACAAGTATCAGTCCTAGGTCCGGTGCTGTTTCTTGTATATGTGAATGACATGACAGAAGAAATAGAGTCAGAGGTGTCTTTGTTTTTAGAAGACAAGCGGATGAGGATCAGCTAAGCCTACAAGGGAATCTGGACAGATGGCTCCTGGAGTTTAGTTTCAGCAAGTATAAAGTTATGACGCGAGAATAATTATTCTTAGAACCACCTTCAGAAACCTCGGTAAAAAAATCATATAGGACTCTGTACATGACATATGTTAGGCCTATCACGAAGTATGCAGCACAACCCTGAAATCTTCACCTAATTATGTGCAAAAGCGACAAAAGGTTCAAAGGTTTGGAAGAAGCTTATCCTAGACATAAAGGGATTGAGTTAAGAAGAGAGACAACAGCAGCTGAGAGGACGTAGAGACAATGTTTGTAAATAATTTCGCCTGTTTGCGAATTGTTAAGCATTTGAAATCTCTTTCGTTGTCCACTGCATGTGGCAGGATTTGATATATATATATATATATATATATATATATATATATATATATATATATATATATATATATATATAGTCGTGCCGATTAGGTAAAACTGGTCAATTAGCAAGAACTCATCTAAAATTGTCCTTTCTAAAATTTTTCTTATACGTTTAAAGATATATTTTTTCATTTATGTTAATGTAAGAATTTATAATTTTGTACCAAGAGAAACTTTGAAAACCACCTAACCTTATTACAACAAGCGCAATTTAATTTAGCCTAACCCAACAAATATATTTTAGATACGTTAACATTAATTTAATAATAAACAAACACATGAAATATATTTTTCGTTATGTTCAGAATGATTTTTGCGAAATTATTGCATACACAAATTTTCGCTTGTCTTATATGGCAAGTGAGCGTTGCTATTTAGCAAAATCGCAAGTTTTACCTAATCGGCACGACATATATATATATATATATATATATATATATATATATATATATATATATATATATATATATATATATATATATATGTCGTGCCGATTAAGTAAAACTTGCGATTTTGGCTTAAATAGCAACACTCACCTTGCCATATAAGACAAGTGAAAATTTGTGTATGCAATATTCGCCAAAATCATTCTGAACATAACGAAAAAATATATTTCATTGTGTTTGTTTATTAATAAATTAATGTTAACGTATCTAAAATATATTTAGTTGGGTTTGGCTAAATTAAATTGCGCTTGTTGTAATAAGGTTAGGTAGGTTTTCAAAGTTTCTCTTGGTACAAAATTATAAATTCTTAAATTAACATAATTGAAAAAAATATATCTTTAAACGTATAAGAGAAAATTTTAGAAAGGACTTAATTTTAGATGAGTTCTTGCTAATTGACCAGTTTTACCTAATCGGCACGACAATACGTGCCGATTAGGTAAACTTCGATTTTGGCTTAAATAGCAACGTCATTTTGCCATATAAGACAAGTGAAAATTTGTGTATGCAAATTCGTAAAATCATTCTGAACCTAACGAAAAATATATTTCATTGGTTCGTTTATTATTAAATTACGAAACGTATCAAAAATATATTTAGTTGAATTAGGCTAAATTAAATTGCGCTTGTTATAATAAGGTTAGGTAAGTTTTCTAAGATTCTTTTGGTACAAATTTATCAATTTTTACATTAACATAAATGAAAAAAAATATATATTCAAACGTATAAGAGAAAATTTTAGAAAGGACTTAATTTTAGATGAGTTCTTAATTGACCAGTTTTACCTATTAGGCACGATATATATATATATATATATATGTCGTGCCGATTAGGTAAACTGGTCAATTTGCAAGAACTCATCTAAAATTAAGTCCTTTATAAAATTTTCTTATACGTTTAAAGATATATTTTTTCATTTATGTTAATGTAAGAATTTATAATTTTGTACCAAGAGAAACTTTGAAAACCTACCTAACCTTATTACAACAAGCGCAATTTAATTTAGCCTAACCAACTAAATATATTTTAGATACGTTAACATTAATTTAATAATAACAAACACAATGAAATATATTTTTTCGTTATGTTCAGAATGATTTTGGCGAAATTATTGCATACACAAATTTTCACTTGTCTTATATGGCAAGGTGAGCGTTGCTATTCTAAGCCAAAATCAAGTTTTTTATTAATCGGCACGAAATATATATATATATATATATATATAAAATCAATAAAACCACGAAACAAGTGGTATTGAAATATTTACCAAATTGCGGCAGACTAGGGTTCGACCCCACGACACATTGTCCCGTCTCAAGAGACAACACAACGTACGTGTGATATCCATTCCGCCATATCGCGATTAGGAGCATACAAATGCATCCAAACACTCGCACACAAACTTTCTTCCATCGAGTGCTGAACCCCAAAAAATATAAAAATCGTCCCTAAAATCTCACGGACCTTCACTCTCACAAGCCGCGCTGGTTTAGACCCTTTCAAAAAAATTCCTTTCGTTAAAAAATTCCGAGTGCCCGCAAAACCGGATTGAATGGGAAATCCAGCTCTTCTTGCTCCTCCTCCTCTCAGGTGTGTTGGCGTCGAGTCCTCCCAATTAGCGAGTTGGGGGGAGGAGATTTTTGCAATGGCTGGCGATCAAAGGTGTTTGGCTGCATGAACAAGCAGATCTTGAGGCAGGATTCAGATTCTTCTCACTATCATCTGGTTCAAAGAGACAGGGAGACAAGGACCTGGGATCCCAGTTTATACTTCTTGTGACTGACTTCATTTCGAGTCATGTTACTTTTCCTCTTCTTTTTGTTTTTAACTTTCTTTTGAATTACACTTGAGTTTTAACCATTTATTTTATTAAAAAGACTTTTTAAGCCTTATACCTACGATTTTCTTCACTTTAATCTTGGCCAATTAATTCTGAACTTTGTTTCTGGACATCTCGAACTTAAAATTCACAATTCACATGAGAGTTGGAAACAAAAGCATATTGCTGAAAATACTATAGAAAAGACACGGTTGCAGATCAGCTTTTATTATGACAGTTTTGCTCTTTATCAACACAAAAACTGACTTGAAGAAGCTCTATAAAGAGCTCAACATTACCATGATAAAAAAAAACTACTCAGCGCCTGTCTTTTTTTTTAATATTTAAGTTGAAAGCACCAACGTACAAAATTAGTATTGTAATTATAAAATCTATAGAGAAACGCTGAACCCATAAGTGCAAGGAGAAAGTTTGTAATCTGTGAGCCCGTCAGTAAAGAAGGCTTAATTAACTCCTGTTAAAGTAGCCATTGAAATTGGGCAGCCCACCTCCAAGGTGGTTACTTTTAGAACCAGCTTTCCTTATACTGGGGATGATCTTCCTGACTTGATATTACGACGAGGAATGACCTGCACACACGTCGTGATTTGTGAATTCTCAAAAATATTACACACTGTGCAGGACACTCTCGTTCCAAGGTGCAACTATATTGCCTGAATATTTTATTATTTCCATGACGCTGTAGAATATAACAAGCAGTGAGAGTAACGAATGAAAAGGAAAGTTATACGACGATCCTTGGTATTTGTTACCAATTTTCTCAGTTACCTGCTGTAAATGTCTGGGTAATGGAATAAAACTCCCAACACTAAACTAAATTTTATTTTACATTTTATCTTCTACGGCGTCACAGATTAGCTATCACAAACTTCAAATCTAGAGATAAAAAATCCTAACCCTAATACATTATCCGGATTCAACTCTACATATTGAATTAGACACATATGCAACACTTGGGAATCTTTATTGAGGAAACGTTTCGCCACACAGTGGCTTCATCAGTCCAATACAAAGAAGAAAGTAGTAATAAAGGAGTTTGAGGTAATCAGTCCTCGGCCTGGAGTCGATGTGTTCAGTCCATCAAGATTGATGGACTGAACACATCGACTCCAGGCCGAGGGACTGATTACCTCAAACTCCTCCTTATTACCTTCTTTTTGTATTGACTGATGAAGCCACTGTGTGGCGAAACGTTTCCTCAATAAAGATTCCCAAGTGTTGCATATGTGTCTAATTTAACAACTTGTCGGTTCTCTGAACCATTCATCTACATCTACATATTGAGGAAAAATAGATGTATTCCTCCCCATAAATAAAAGTGTGAATAGGCCTCCTACCAGTATCCATCAATAATAATAAGGGATCCACCTCTTGTGCAAATTGTGGGACCCATATCCTCGGAGAAGTGGATAAAAATGGCTTCAAGGAAGAATTTTTGGATTTCTTCCTGAAGCCATTTGAATAATCCACTTTCCCTACCACCCCATATTTTCATTCTTTTTTTTTACCAATATGTATATTTTATTACATAATATGGTACAAAATATTTAAGAGATACATTATTGATATAAAGATGGCATATACAGTACATGAGGTGTGAGGGATACATGTCTAGTACATATTGTTACATGTTTGTCACTGATTATAATGCGTAAATCTCATCCAGCTCAGAGCTGGGGCGCGTGCCCAAAATACAGCATGTATTACCCCTCTGAACAGCAGCACTGAGTCGCTGAAACAGAAAACTAGCTGCCCTGGGATCCCTAGTTACCCTGTTGAGTCTTTTACCCAGCTCCTTCAGGAACTTAGATGCACTCTTTCCCCATGAGCCAAGGGTCTCCGAGCCTATGAGAACAAACATATAATGATGGACAAGTCCTCCATATTTTCTCGACTTTTGGGACTCCCTGAAGGTTGCAGGTGCCCCCTCCTTCCTCTCTGGTGTATTGGAGATAGGTATCAGCCAAGGTAGATGCACATGTATAGTCCCACACCACCTGCTTGCCGTCTGTCCAGGCTTGAAGGGTGATACCATCTGGACGCTTTTGGCTGCCGTCAGATTTGCATAGTTGGGGTGGCTCCCTTACTGCTGGGCATCCGGCTGTTGTGAGGCTCCTCTTGATAATGTTATTAACCTCTCCATGTCTTGCAATCTTTCTATCGAATTTACGACACACAAGACCATGGTACCCGAATCGGTCTGCTGCTTCACTGCCACAAATACATCTGTGTTCGGTGAGAATAGGGAAATTTCTACACTAAAGAACACATTATTTGGAAAAGCTCTGTACAGAGCGAGACAAAACTTGATAAAGCTCTATACAGAGTGATACTTGACCTGAAGCTCGAACTGATACATGACTTAGCTGTGTCCAGAAAAAGAATGAATGAGAAAGATGTAATATCCGCTAAGTTGAAAGGGGGCGGTAAGTCGCAGGGCAACACCAAAGCAGATGGTCTGTGGGTCGAGGCGAGTGCCAAGGCTGGAGTTGAGAACAGCCAACAGAAAGTCCCCTGCATGAGGAGCTCTCACTGCCAGGAGGCGGGCTTTATCCTTCCCTGGCACACTCTGAAGCATTGTTGAGACTATATTCTCTACTATTGGGCCATCCCAGTGCGACTGTTTGTAGTTGTTGGGGGGAGCAGGCCTGGTTTCAGAGCCTGTTAGATTATCCCAGATCCTGGCTCCGTCAACGAACTTTTGGTCATGGATTCCAATCTTATCCCTAAGATGTTCAGGGAGAATTGCTGCTACAAACCCTCTGGATGCAATGCATGAAGACAGGAAAGCAGGTAGAGCAATCTGAGATGACTTGCGGACACCAATGCCTCCTAGTTTGACTGGGAGTGTAGCTTGGTCCCACTGCCCATCTTCTAGAGTAAGGTTAAGTACTTTAGTAAAGATCTGCCTCAGGATACTGTCATATTCGTGCAGTATAGGGTTATCATATGAAGTAGCACATCTTAGGAAATATGTCAACCTGGACAGACTCAAGCATTTTGTGAGAAGGTACAAGGCATCATGGGTGTCAAGATTGCCTATTCGTTGTTCCATTCTCTTCAATTCTTCCAGTTTCTTCCTGATAATTGTGTCAATGGCTTCGCTTCCCAGAGGTGCTCCAAGCAAGACACTATTAGTATGGGCAATGACTGTTGCTCCTGGTAGTTTTGATCTCACTGCGTCTATCGCTTGTTGATTGACTGCGATGATTTCACACATATATATAGTCATACTTATTATGCATGAGTTCATTAGCTTTTGATGGATACTGGTAGGAGGCCTATTCACACTTTTATTTATGGGGAGGAATACATCTATTTTTCCTCAATATATAGAGTGGAATCCGGATATTGTATTAGTGTTGGGAGTTTTATTCAATTACCCAGAAAATAACAGCAGGTAACTGAGAGTGAATTAATACACCTTAGGAGTATAGGATTTATTTTATTATTATTATTAATAATAAAATAAATGCATCGGTAATCTCCTCTAAGGATACATGAAGTGTACATATTTGCATGTGAGGTGTAGCAGGTCTGTACACAATGTTTTGAGGTACAGAATGTTATGATGTGTTACACATAATTACAGTGTCATGACGCGTTATAGGTCAGTACAGTGTATCATGACGTGTTACAGGTCGGAACAGTGTGTCATGACGTGTTACAGGTCAGTACAGTGTGCCATTACGTGTTACAGGTCAGTACAGAGTGCCCTGACGTGTTACAGGTCAATACAGTGTGTCATGACGTGTTACAGGTCAGTACAGTGTCATGACGTGTTACAGGTCAGTACAGTGTCATGACGTGTTACAGGTCAGTACAGTGTCATGGCGTGTTACACGTCAGTACAGTGTCATGAAATATTATAGGACAGTACATTGTTATGATGTATTATAGGTCAGTACAGAGTGTCATGACGTGTTACAGGTCATTACAGAGTGTCATGACGTGTTACAGGACAGTACAGTGTCATGACGTATTACAGGTCACTACAGGGTGTAAAGACGTGTTACAGGTCAGTACTGTGTCATGACGTATTATAGGTCAGAACGGAGTGTCATGACGTGTTACAGGTCAGTACAGAGTGTCATGACGTGCTACAGGTCATTACAGTGCCATGTCGTATTACAGGTCAGTACACTGTCATGACGTGTTACAGGGCAGTACAGAGTGTCATGGCGTGTTATAGGTCCGTACAGAGTGACATGACGTGTTACAGGTCAGCACAGTGACATGACGTGTTACAGGTCAGCACAGTGACATGACGTGTTACAGGTCAGTACAGATTGTCATGACGTGTTACAGGTCAGTACTGTGTCATGACGTATTATAAGTCAGTACAGAGTTTCATGACGTGTTACAGGTCAGTACAGTATCATAACGTATTATAGGTCAGTACAGTGTCATGACTTATTACAAGTCAGTAGAGAGTGTCATGGCGTGTTACAGGTCATTAAAGTGACATGTCGTATTACAGGTCAGTACAGTGTCATGACGTGTTACAGGTCCGTACAGAGTGTCATGACGTATTACAGGTCAATACAGTGTCATAACGTGTTACAGGTCAGTACAGAGTGTCATGACGTGTTACTGGTCAGTACGGTGTGGCATGACGTGTTATTGATCAGTACAGTGTGTCATGACGTGTTATTGATCCGTACAGTGTGTCATGACGTGTTACAGGTCAGTACAGTGTGTCATGACGTGCTACAGGTCAGTACAGTGTGTCATGACGTGTTACAAGTCAGTACATTGTCATGACTTATCATAGATCAGTACAGTATCATGACGTGTTACTGGTCAGTACAGAGTGTCATGAAGTGTTACTAGTCAGAACAGAGTGTCATGAAGTGTTACTAGTCAGAACAGAGTGTCATGACGTGTTACTGGTCAGTATAGAGTGTCAGGACGTGTTACGTGGCAGTACAGTGTGTCATGACGCGTTACAGGTCCGTACAGAGTTACATGACGTGTTACAGGTCCGTACAGAGTGGCATGACGTGTTACAGGTCCGTACAGAGTGACATGACGTGTTACAGTTCTGCACAGTGTCATGACGTGTTACAGGTCAGTACAGAGTGTCATGATGTGTTACAGGTCAGAACAGTGTGTTATGACGTGCTACAGGGCATTACAGTGACATGTACTACAGGTCAGTACAGTGTCATGACGTGTTACAGAGCAGTACAGTGTTATGACGTGTTGCAGGTCCGTACAGAGTGTCATGAAGTGTTGCAGGTCAGTACAGAGTGTCATGACGTATTACAGGTCAATACAGTGTCATAACGTGTTACAGGTCAGTACAGTGTCATGATGTATTACAGGTCTGTATAGTTTCATGACGTGTTACTGGACAGTACAGAGTGTATTGACGTGTTAGAGGTCAGTACAGAGTGCCATGACGTTACAGGTCAGTACAGTGTCATGACGTGTTACAACAGTACAGAGTCTCATGAATTGTTACAGGTCAGTACAGAGTGTCATGACGTGTTAGATGTCAGTACAATTTTATGACATATTACAGGTCAGTACAGTGTCATGACGTGTTACAGGTCAGTACAGTGTCAAGACGTGTTACAGGTCAGTACAGAGTGTCACGACGTGTTACAGGTCAGAACAATGTTATGACATATTACAGGTTATTACAGTGTCATGACGTGTTACAGGTCAGTACAGTGTCATGAGTTGTTACAAGTCAGTTCAGTGTAATGACGTGTTACAGGTCAGTTAAGTGCAAAGACGTGTTACAGGTCAGTACAGAGTGTCACGACGTGTTACAGGTCAGTACAATGTTATGACATATTACAGGTCAGTACAGTGTCATGACGTGTTACAGGTCAGTACAGTGTCATGACGTGTTACAGGTCAGTACAGTGTCATGACGTGTTACAGATCGGTACAGTATCATGACGTGTTACTGGTCAGTACGGTGTGTCATGACGTGTTACTGGTCAGTACGGTGTGTCATGACGTGTTATTGGTCCTTACAGTGTGTCATGACGTGTTACAGGTCAGTACATTGTCATGACTTATTATAGATCAGTACAGTGTCATGACGTGTTACTGGTCAGTACAGAGTGTCATGACGTGTTACTAGTCAGAACAGAGTGTCAAGACGTGTTACTGGTCAGTATAAAGTGTCAGGACGTGTTACAGGTAGTACAATGTCATGACGTATTACAGATAAGTACAGTGTCATGACGTGTTACAGGTCAGTGCAGTGTCATGGCGTGTTACAGGTCAGTACAGAGTGTCATGACGTGTTACAGGTCAGTACAGTGTCATAACGTACTGTAGGTCAGTACAGAGTGTCATGACGTGTTACAGGTTAGTACAGAGTGTCATGACGTGCTACAGGTCATTACAATGACATGTCGTATTACAGGCCAGTTCAGTGTCATGACGTGTTTCAAGGTAGTACAGAGTATCATAACGTATTACAGGTCAATACAGTGCCATAACGTGTTACAGGTCAGTACAGAGTGACATGGCGTGTTACAGATATACACAGTGTCATGACATGTTACAGGTCATTACAGAGTGTCATGACGTGTTACAGGTCAGTACTGTGTCATGACGAATTATAGGTCAGTACAGATTATTATTATAATCTAAAAGAAGCGCTAAACCACAAGGGTTATACAGCGTGGTCAGTACAGAGTGTCAAGACGTGTTACAGGTCAGAACAGAGTGTTATGACGTGCTACAGGTCATTACAGTATCATGTATTACAGGTCAGTGCAGTGGCATGACGTGTTAGAGATCAGTACTGATGTTATGACATATTGCAGGTCAGTACAGTGTCATGACGTGTCACAGGTCAGTACAGTGTCAATACGTGTTACAAGTCAGTACAGAGTGTCACGACGTGTTACAGGTCAGTACAATGTTATGACATATTACAGGTCGGTACAGTGTCATGACGTGCTACTGGTCAGTACAGTGTCATGACGTGTTACAGGTTAGTACAGTGTCATGACGTGTTACAGGTCGGTACAGAGTGTCATGACGTGTTACAGGTCGGTACAGAGTGTCATGACGTGTTACAGGTTGGTACGGAGTGTCATGACGTGTTGCAGGTCGGTACAGTGTGTCATGACGTGTTACAGGTCGGTACAGTGTCATGACGTGTTACAGGTCAGTACAGAGTGTCATGACGTGTTAAAGGTCGGTACAGAGTGTCATGACGTGTTACAGGTCGGTACAGAGTGTCATGACGTGTTACACGTCGGTACAGATTGTCATGACGTGTTACAGGTCGGTACAGCGGTGTGGCAGGTAAACACACGTTCCCAGAAATATTGGTATGTCACACAATGTTTCAAGTTCTGAATCGTCGAAATATGCAATAAAAACAACAAGTTAAACTGCATGGTTATTGTCTTTAAAAATCGTCAAGTTAGTTAAATAATGACCTACACTTTAGTCAAAGTAGACAGAGACGTTCTCTGGCACATAATACATCATTTATTGATGGGTGCCATTGTTCTTTTAATTTTAATGGTTGGGGAGGGGGGTGGAAATCACATGAAACGAAACACTTCAAATTATTTGCTTTGAAAGGCTACATCAGAAAATTGATGGACAGACTACATCGACTCAAGGCCGAGGGACTGATTACCTCAAACTCCTCCTGATCTTCACGATTCTCATTTGTATGGACTGATGAAGCCACTGTGTGGCGAAACGTTTTCTCAATAAAGATACCCAAGTGTTGCATATGTGTCTAATTTATCAACTTGTCGGTTCTTTGAACCATTCATTTACAGGTTCTCATTGTATGGTAAAGCTAGTATATCTTTCCTGGCCATCACTTCCTTAGGTTCAGTCTTGTAGAAAGTCTTTCTTGCTGACATTAATGCCTTCTCGACAAAATCCCTGGGAATTCTCAGTTTTGTGGCTATGCAATTTTTTATTAAGTGTATTATAAGATTTAAAGAATCTCTGAGGGCAATTGGGAATATTATGTTTTAACAGAGTTGTATACCATCCCCTTACTAATATTAATTTCATCAGTTTAAATCAGAGGATTTTTTCTAAGTTACAAAAGGCTTTTGCAATTTCAGCATTAAGTTTTGCAACTTCAAAAAAATTAATTAATGTTGAAATTGCAAAAGTATTTTGTAACTTCGAAAAATCCTCTGATTTAAACTGATGAAATTAATATTAGTAAGGGGATGGTATACAACTCTTAAAACATAATATTCCCAATTGCCCTCAGAGATTCTTTAAATCTTATATTACACTTAATAATAAAAAATTGCATCTTACTAAAACAGATAAAATAAACGCAATAGTAATTATGAAAGAAACTGATTAACAAGATAAAATGAATAATCTCCTAGATGATACAGAAATTTATTTTAAACTTAGAAAGAATCCCTTAGAAACTGCGAAGAGCTCCCAAGAAGCCAATAAGGACTCCTCTTTTAGTGCGGGTGTCTTGGTGTGAATAGAAATGTATAAGATCGTCCCAACAGTGACAAACTTCTCTTCAAAGTGTATAGAAAACCTACCAACAAGTACGATCTTATATACTTCTATTCACACCAAGACACAGCCCCGGTGGTCTAGTGGTAAAGCTCTCGCTTCACGCACGGAGGGCCCGGGTTCTATTCCCGACGGGGCGGAAACATTTCGAAGTGTTTCCTTACACACACACACACTCACACACATACATACAACAGGCCTAGTGTCAAATCGACATGTGCCTAGGACAAAATGGTAACTAACTAACTAAAAGAGGAGTCCTCATTGGCTGCTTGAGAGCTCTTCGCATCTCCAGCCCTTGTTTTCTTGAAGAAGAATGTATTTACATATGTTGCGCCCTGGGCAAGTCTCAAACCTGTTTCGCCCTTGATAGCAACAAAGGAACAGAACTGAATGTCCTGTTCTAAAGGAAATCATAAAGGCTTCAATAGGAAATCATTACAATGCTTCTCACCGGTTTTTATTAAGTTTCTTAATAATCCATAGAAGTGTTTTATATTAATTCTTTAAAAAGGTTGCACCGTAAAACAGAGTACTCATTAGAGATTTACACTGAGTTCACTTAATAAGCGAGTACACAATATTCTGTCTTAATTATAATACTGAAAGGCTCTAGTATCGTAAGACTTTCACTTCACATAATATAACACTTTGCTTGACTCAATCCCAATGAGTCAGAAGACATAACACTTCAATAATAATTCACTCGTACGTCGAAGCTTATCCAGGACGTTGAGTATTCACTACTCTCCCATGATTCGTAACAACTTTCACAACACACTTTCTCGCCGTCCTCTTTGAGTTAACGCCACTTAAACTCGCTCCTAGCAGCTCTAGAGACAATCACCAGTGTCTCCAATATAGCAACACACATTGGAGGGTCACTAGGGAACCTCATGAGGGGCCAGAAGGCTAAATCCAGGAATCAAGGTGCTCCTCTCACGAAAGTTGAGGGTGAACTGTACTATATCAGACGGCCCAGACAGACCTCATCTCGGATTGAGTGGGAATGGTAAACAAACGTCAGCTGGGTACTAAACAGCTGTACCAGTAGTTTAGATCAGCGAAACATCCAATCTATTCACACAGCTAAATAAATTAAGGCCAGATAATATTATAAAGTATAATATCTCTATTTTAGCTACTAATGGAGATAGAGCTAATATAATATATTAAGTGAAAAATTAAGTAAAAACACACATAATACTGGACCGAGTGGGTCTACCAACGAGGGGAGTAACAACATAACACAAGCCTTTACACGTCTTCAGTTTCCATCTTTCTTCATCCGGGATTGCAGACTCAAGGTACAATCTATCCTCAACAAACCGCCCATGGAACAGCCCTCTAAGCAGTTCATAGTGCTCCCATGTCTAAATAAACAATATCGAATTCTTTATCGTGATCAACAACCTCAAAAGCTTTACTGAAGAAGGTTAATAAATTAGATAGGCAGGAACGGCCCCTCGTGAATCCATGCTGGGTATCATTAATCAAATTATGGTTATCTTGATGGCTTCTAATAATATCAGCTATAATTGACTCTAGTAATTTGCCTACAATTGAGGTCAGGCTTATTGGGCGGTAATTTGACGGTAGTGACTTGTCCCCTGCTTTAAAAATAGGAATTACATTAGCCATCTTCCACATATCAGACACTACACCTGTTTGAAGAGATAAATTAAAAATGTTAGATAATGGTTCACAGAGTTCCATTTTGCATTATTTAAGAACCCTTGCAAAAAGCTCATCAGGACTCGGCGATTTATTTTGTTTCAGTCGGTCTAGTTGTTTCATAATCATTTCGCTAGTGACTGTGATATTACATAATTTATCTTCTTCTGGGCCTCTGTAAAAATTAATTACTGGGATATTATTAGTGTCTTCCTGTGTGAAAACCGAGAGAAAATAATTATTAAAAATAGAGCACATATCATTCTCCTTGTCAGTAAGATGCCCAGAGTTATTTTTAAGGGGACCTATCTTATCCCTAACTTTTGTTCTATAAACCTGGAAAAAACTTTTTGGGTTAGTTTTTGAATCCCTAGCAACTTTAATTTCATAGTCCCGTTTAGCTTTTCTTATTCCTTTTTTAACGTCCCTCTTAATGTCAGTATACTGATTTATAAGATGACCCTCACCTCTTTTTATGCGCCTATAAATTCCTTTCTTCTGCCTTAAAAGATACTTGAGCCTATTATTCATCCATTTTGGGTCATTTCTATTTGATCTAATTTCTTTATACGGGATAAATGTTCTTTGGGCAGCCTGTATAGTGTTAAGAAAACTGTCATACTGATACCTCTCTTCGTCACCCCAGTCAACAGTTGATAAGTGTTCTCTAAGTCCATTATAATCTGCTAAGCGAAAATCTGGGACCGTTACTGAATTATCCCTGCTATCATACATCCATTCAATGCTAAAGATAACTGACTTGTGGTCGCTTGAGCCGAGTTCCTCTGTAGTTTCTAAATTATTAACAAGGGTTTCCTTGCTTGCCAGAACCAAGTCAAGTAGGTTATTTCCCCTTGTAGGTTCTGTCACAAACTGCTTCAAAAAGCAATCCTGAACTACTTCTAAAATGTCGTTAGATTCTAAATTCCCTGTCAAGAAATTCCAATTAATCTGACTAAAGTTAAAGTCCCCTAGAATTACTACTCCTGTCCTCTTCAGTACTTCGGAGAAACTGGCCGATCTCTTTCTGACAGACTCAAGGAGCACAAAAATAGTGTTAGGCTTGCCGACACTAATAATGCTCTTTTCTGTCATGTCAGAGATCACAGTCATCCTATTGATTGGTCTTCTGCTAAAACTGTCTACCCTACGTCCAACTTTAATAGTCGCCGCCTTGTTGAATCCTCCCTTATACACAACTTTCCCTGTATGAATCTTAGCCCTGGCTTTGTCTCTGTTGATGCTTTCCTCTCTCATTACATTGTTAAATGCTCTAAACTTCAGAACACCCGTGACTTAACCTGATTCCTTCCCTTTCTTCTCTTCCCCCTTCTCCTTTTTTCTCCTATGGGTTTTCCTTTCTTTCTTTTCTTTTGCCTTGTATTTGTCCTTCATTTTATTCGCTTTTCTTCCCTCTCGTCCCTCCCTTGCGGGCCGCTAGCCTCATTGCAGTGCTCCTTCCCATATGACTGTCTCCTCTACTACTATTACTACTACTACTACTTCCACTACTTACTCCATCATTACCCCACTCTCTTGTACACTCCCCTGTCTGCCTGCCTATAAATACCCTTCCTCTGTCTCTGTGTGTTAGTGTGACTTTGTAAATGGTCCAAGTCGGACCGAAACGTCGTCGTAAGCTCCTCTCTTTTATATGTGCGGGTTGTGTGTGTATTACTACGTTATCGTGCCTTGTGGCCTTAACAATTTCCTCCCAAAGTAGTCTCCCTTGTTCCCTATCTAAGTTTGGAGGACGGTAAATCACGCCTAAAATCAATTTTTCACACCCCTCTGAAAATTCTATCCAGACAGACTCGGTATGTGTTATTTCAGACTTTATACCCGTTTTTATACAACAATTTAAATGATCACGGACATAGAGTGCCACCCCACGCCCCTTCCCGATACTTCTGTCTACTTGGAACAATTTAAAACCCTGAATGTGACATTCGGCAGGCATGTTCCGATTTTTCATATTAAACCATGTCTCAGTTATTGCAAAAACATCAATATTACCCGTACTTGCAACTAATCTCAACTCGTCCATCTTATTCCTACGACTATTGGTGTAATATACATTTAAAGACCCTCCTTTCTCTTTACCCTTCTTCTCATTTCTGTTTTTCCACCATACCTATTACTGTCCTTGTCACCTAGTGTCACTGGCTTTCCAATATCCACCTTATTCTGCCTATTACTAGTTCCCCTAGAATTTATAACATTACTACACTGGGACTTCACTGTTTCCCCCCATAACCCATACCACTAACTTTTTCTAGTTTAAAGCCCTAACAGCTCCCTCCACTGCAGTTGCCAGTGCCCCCACCTCAGACATGTCATTTCTGCCATAGAAGAGGTCCCAGTTGTCAATGAATGTTACTGCATTTTCCTTACAGTATATGTCCAGCCAGCAATTGACACCAATTGCCCTGGACAACCATTCATTTCCAACTCCTCTCCTTGGCAAAATACCACATATGACAGGGTTCCCACCCTTCTTCCTAATTATGTCTATTGCTGACCTGTAGCTGCTAATCAGCTCCTCACTCCTACGTCTGCCAACATCGTTGCCTCCAGCACTGAGACAGATAATAGTATTGCTCCCATTACCTCTCATGATGTCGTCCAGACGGCTAACAATATCCTTCATCCCAGCCCCAGGATAACATACCCTCTGCCTCCTATTTCTATCCTTAAGACAAAATTCCCTATCCATAAACCTAATCTGACTGTCCCCAACTAAAACAATGTTCTTACCTCTACTGGCGGTGTGCATGACGTTCTCGACGGTCTTTGTATCGATGGTCTTCGCTGGGATGTCTTCACATTCGTCTGATAACAAGGAAAAAGAGTTGCTGGTTTTCACAGCAGTCTCCTGGACCTTCTTCAACTTCAGCTTCGTCCCTTCAGATCCGACTAGCATCCATTCGTTGGTCTGATCATCGGCGACATTGTAAAGTTTTCAGCAAATTGGAAAGCAATTCACTGATTGCTAACAGAGACAGTCCAGCCCTGTCGATTTAAAGGTTGAACAATTTCATCAAGTAATATCCGTGTCAGTCCTTGACCAAGGATCACTAGGCTGTGTAGCCCACTTTTTTCTGATGCCAGTTTTCTTTTTTTGTGTGTCAACCTGCTAGAGATGACCCAGTTTTGGACATTCTCCGGTTGCCGAAAGAACTACATATGAAGGTTCCAGTTACGGATAGTTGGATGCCTCTTGCACTTTCTCTAATCCTAGCAGTAGCAGCCTCTCGACAACGAAAGCCAAATCAAGATTTATCTTCATTGCAAACTGCCAGTGAGGGATGTACTCGTACTTGTGAACACCTTTACAAAGTTTAGTAGCATCACCTCGGAAAAGAATATTCCATTCGGATGCGGCAAACTTTGAATACAAGACTGGACAGTATCCTCTTTGACACAGCCAGGTTTTGTGTGATGACAATGGTATCTTCAGTGTCGTAAAGACAGCATTGTGATCAGATAAACCAGGAGAACCAAGACGAGATTCCCTGAAGATAGATTACTCACTACTTAGTCAAGAAAGGAACCAGAGATGTGAGTAGGGAAGTCAACAAAGCTTTTCAAGTCGAACACTGCAACAAGTTCATTGCAATCCCTTTATATAAGATGTTGGTTGAGGTCTTCAATAATTATAATATGTGACATTTACGTTGAAGCAGAAGGGTCTCCACATTTTCCATCACGAAGTTAATCGGGTCTTCTTTCTGCCATTGAAGTCTACACATTGCACATGTTAGTATGGTAATACTAGGTTTATGCATAGCCTGATGAACATCATTTCCAGGTGAAAATGAATGGCAACAATAATGAGCTAGGCATTTAAATTTTTAGAAAAAGCATTCAACAACGCCTCCTCAATGACCCTACCTATCTCGTCGCATTCATGAGGTGTAGCCAACAATTCTATCAAAATTTTCAGGAGTCTTGTCCAAAAATGGCTCAATAACGGCGATCACATCAGTACGATAAATGTTCACGAAACTGTGTGTGAGCTTACCGACTTTGGTAATGAAGCCTCTAATGTTGGCAGACAGGATGTGCTCAGCTTGATTTTAATAGGTGTGTAAGGTGTCTTCTCTTGAGACAGGTAGAACACTGGAACAGCCACTGGGGTGTAACCCTGTGGTCTTGAGTAAGACGCGGAACCACCTACTGAGTTGAGATGTGAGTAGCCGGGTGGGTGACGTGTAAGTGTAATTACTAGTTCTAAGACCCTACTGGTTTGTTCCGACAATAAATCTCTAAAGAAGTAAAGCAGTCTTCTTGATGTCTTTTCTTATAGCAGTAATTGTACCTGATATCTCGCTGACATTCGTCAGCGGTATGTTCCCTGCCGGAGCAGGGAGCACACCGCCCCGGCACCTGGTCGCCCAGACACTGAGGCAGTGCAGGAGCACTAACTACCAGTTTGGCTGGAGCAGAGGGAATGCAACAAGTGGTTGAGTAATAAACGTTAAATAAATTGTAACATACTCAGAACACGCCACACTAATCTCATTGCCTTTAATGAATCTAGCTTGATGCATGTTTCCTTACCTTTTCTCCTACCATTTGTATTGTGTCCAGCAAACATTAGTGTGCTCTTCCTCTTTGATTCTCTGATAATCTCTGGAATAACCCCCCCCCTCACAGCTCTTTACAGCCATCTCGTTCATATCTTGTGAACGCTCTTTCCTTCCTCAGTTTGAATATTTGGTATTTTACTGCTGTCTCTGGATTTTAATGGTAAGTCTCTCTTGAACTGAGAGTCAACTTCACTTCTTACACGTGAGTATTAGTTTCTTGCTCTTATGTTTGCTTTTTATTTACTGTATTTTGTTCCATGCTCCTGCACATTCAGCTTTCTTGTTTCTCTGCACCTCTGTGTGAACCATTGGCTCACTCTGTTATTGCCATTGCATCCTCTGCTCCTGGGTATAAATTTCTCATCTGCCTTCCAGCACTTTCCAGCTTCACACTCCATCATTTCATTCACTGTATTACCTTCCATTGCGTGCTTCTCAGTAATTGCCTCAATCTTGCATGGTCACCTCTTTGGAAGTTTGGGTTCTGTCATCCTCGTGCAATATCTCTCTCCAAGTTTACTTCCACAAATTATTCGAAACTCAGGACAGTGAGGAAAAAGAGGAGTGGGTCTCTGGTATTCAGTGCCCCCTACGACAAATACTAGAACTAATACTAGAACCAACCTTAGAAACTTTGTCCCTGACATGTTGGTACAATTAAGTTTTCCATGATCTCTTATCCCTTCATGTTTTGGGTCTAGTGTGAATACTTTTATGTCTGAATACTTTTGTGAAGTGTGAATATTTTTCTGGAGTGCGAATACGTTCTCATACAGATTGAACCTATATTTTGTACGTTATTTATTAGTTAAAGTAGGTAATGTTTTCACTTCTCATTGCAATATTTTCACAGACTAGTTTACTGGAAGTGAGTTTGTCAGTGTATAACTGTAATGTTATACACAGGTTCTGCTAGAACTGCAGGTAAATTATGATCATATGACAACTTAGCAATAAATTGTTATATGCGAGTTAGGGTTGACAGGCTCTTGGCGTGTAAAATCAATTCTGAAAAAAAGAGAGGCTTTATATAACCTGTCTGTACAAACAGTCTCTCGTGACTGAATCACTGCCTGAATATGCGTATTGATTTTACTGAATACTTTATAAGTAGGATGTTATCATGGAGAATAAACTGGAATCTCTGCACATTTAATTTAAAATGAAGAATTTCTTATATATATATATATATATATATATATATATATATATATATATATATATATATATATATAAGAGAGAGAGAGAGAGAGAGAGAGAGAGAGAGAGAGAGAGAGAGAGATCGCAGTCAGCAGGACTCGATACTGCTTCTGAGACGGACAAGATTCCCAGGCAGCACTCTAGACCACTCGGTCACACAAATGCCACATAGACTGTGCAGCCTGGTTCACAAACCATGTTTCTTTCCCAGCCCGGGCACATCAGCAAGCCTCAAGCATGGATTCAAGCTATTTCAATCTCCTCCTGTATGTTCTGACCTCTCAAGCGATTTTTATATCAATGCACCACGCAGAAACAAGTCTATTTGGCATTTGTGTGGCCGAGTGGATTATTCAAGAAGATTGTCCCCGAACGCTTGAGAGGTGTGGTGGGAGCTCAAGACCCCAGGTTCATGCAAGCAGCCGTGCAGACTCCTCCAGTAGACCAGCTCCTCCCAAAGAGCACAAACAGTCCCACTGGGACAAACCATTCATGGAAAAAATCGCCAACACAATGCTCACCAATGTTACAGAAAAGGACAAAGCTCGTCTTCTAGCGGTGAAGGCACCACACTCAGGAGATTTCCCTCTAGCCGTTCTCAATTCCTCCCTGGTCACTCGACTCGACCCACAGGTCATTCGGATTGGTGTTGCTCTTCGCCTAGTCGCCCCCATACTCACCGAACATAGGTGTATTTGCGGCAGGGCGACGGCTGATCAATTTGGACTTCATGGTCTCGTGTGTCACCCATCAGAAGGGAAGTATGCTAGACATGAGGAAGTCAACGACATCATAAAGAGAATCCTCGCCATAGCCCGTTGCCCAGCTCAACGGGAACCCTAAGTGCAAAGGTCTGATGGAAGTCAAAAGCGTCCTGATGGAGCCACTATGCTACCCTGGAAGGATGGTAAGTAGATTGCTTGGGACTACACCTGTGCCGCCACAAGGGCAGACACCTACTTGCCATACTCCGTAGCTGAAGGGGGTGGAGCTGCCAGCCACAGGGAGACCCAGAAGGCCCGCAAATATGAAGGCCTCACACCTTGCTATAACTTCATCCCAATAGGGTCGGAGACCTTAGGAGCATGGGGCAGGTGTGCTCTAAAGTTTCTCAAAGAGCTGGGTGAAAAACTCATCATAGTAACCAAGGACCACAGGGCGGCCAACTTCCTCCTTTAGAGACTCAGTGTTGCGATCCAGAGGGGAAATGCCTGCAACATTCTGGGCACGCGGCCCACTGCCGGGGAGCTGGACGAAGTATTTGTGATGGAGCTCTGAGTTGTTATCTATGATGTTTTACTCCCTATTGTATTCTTGTTAATGTATTTTGTCTTTAAATAAAGTATATATAAAATATAGGGAGTGGTAGGAGAAAATTTTCAAACAGCTTCAGGGAGATCTTTGAATTTTCCCTGATGCAAGTTTATTCTTTTCTCTGAGGATGAGGGTCCACAAGACAGTTCCAGAGGTGGTACCTCCCTATATATCCTGTACACTGCCAGTCCAAGTTAAGGGTCATTAAGGTTGTATGTATCCTGTACACTACCAGTCCAAGTTGAGGGTCATTAAGGTTGTATGTATCCTGTACACTGCAAGTCCAAGTTGAGGGTCATTAAGGTTGTATGTATCCTGTACACTGCCAGTCCAAGTTGAGGGTCATTAAGGTTGTATGTATCCTGTACACTGCAAGTCCAAGTTAAGGGTCATTAAGGTTGTATGTATCCTGTACACTGCAAGTCCAAGTTGAGGGTCATTAGGTTGTATGTATCCTGTACACTGCTAGTCCAAGTTAAGGGTCATTAAGGTTGTATGTATCCTGTACACTGCAAGTCCAAGTTAAGGGTCATTAAGATTGTATGTATCCTGTACACTACCAGTCCAAGTTAAGGGTCATTAAGGTTGCATGTATCCTGTACACTGCCAGTCCAAGGATAATTTAAACAAAATTTAAAGATTAAACTCTAAGAGTAAATAATATACTGATATATTTACCCTTATTGGCATACACACTGAGTGCATAAAATTCAGCAGAAATTTACTTTCCAGAATTTACATTAGTTTGAATGTTATTGTATTTGCCAGTTATTCAACTGAAAGATAAAATGTTAATATTAGGACCTAATATTAGCAACGAATAAAATTTGCTATGTAAAAAAGGATACCCTTAAGTGAATACTAAAGCAAAAATTATAAATCTCTAGTTGTAAAAGTCAAGATGCAATATATCATGCCGGAGGTGGAGAGGGAGGGAGTGAGGGAGGGAGGGAGTGAGGGAGTGAGGGAGGGAGGGAGGGAGGGAGGGTGGGAGGGAGGGAGGGAGGGAGGGAGGGAGGGAGGGGTGGAGGGAGGGAGGGAGGGAGGGAGGGAGGGGGAGGGAGGGGTGGCGAGGATATCGTCTTGCAGCCGCGGTGGCTGGGGACCACAAGGGAATATTGCATCTCAGCGAAAGCCTCGAATTTTCCCTCACTCTTTCGGTGGTAGGATAGAGGAAGTAAGAAAAGAGAAAAAAATAAGTGTTCTGAGATTGTCTGTGTGTGTGTGTAATGCAACGAATAATAATTGAAGTGTGTATTTGAAGTAAAAAAGTATGCTCCTAGATTGAGGTAGCTGGGGGTTGACTAACAGCTCTTGGCTCCTCCTTTTCAGGGTCTTTCAGTCTTTAGGCTCCTTTCATACCTGTATTTAAAGTATCTTACTGAGTTCGCTTTACATTAATTCTTTCCTCAGATCATTTTCAGTTTTAAATTTTGTCTCTGTCCCATATTTCCTATCCTCTCCGTAAAAAAATGGTGGACCGGTAAGCCACCGGAAGGCATCGGTCAGTTGACCAAAAGCTGTACCTGCGGGTCATCATATGAGTAAGACCTGCGTCAGGAAAAACTTGTCCTGTTTTTTAACAAATCTTGCCTAACCTCTCCTTTAAAAGTCTATCCCTCTTCACCCTGTCTGTCATCAACCACCTCACCTTCAAAGACCACAACATTGCATCAATAGCATCTGCTAGAAAAATGACAGGATGGATAATGAGAACCTTCAAAACTAGGGATGCCAAGCCCATGATGACACTCTTCAGGTTGCTTGTTCTATCTAGGCTGGAATATTGCTGCACACTAACAGCACCTTTCAAGGCAGGTGAAATTGCTGACTTAGAAAATGTACAGAGAACCTTCACGGCACATATAACTGAGATAAAACACCTCAGTTACTGGGAACGCTTGAAGTTCCTCAACCTGTACTCCCTGAAACGCAGGCGGGAGAGATGCATATTTATATACACTTGGAAAATTCTAGAGAGATTCGTACCAAACTTGCACACGAAAATCACTCCCTATGAAATCGAAAGACTCGGCAGACGATGCAATATCCCCCCAATGAAAAGCAGGGGTGCCAGTAGCACGATAAAAAACATCACAGTAAGTGTCATGGACCCGAGATTGTTCAACTGCGTCCCAGCGTACATAAGGGGGATTACTAATAGACCCTTGGCTGTCTTCAAGCAGGCACTGGAGAGGCACCTAAAGTAAGTACCTGACCAAGGTATTCAGGTTATCTTATGTTCGCTTCTTCTGTGTCAAAACACTCAACTAGAGAGGTGTTCTGGTACCAAACCTCTGGACGGTTTCTTTCTTTCACATTCACTAGATACGGTGTGGTCCTCACACTGTCTCTGCATATTCTACGATCGTTCTAATATGATTAGTATACGGCCAAAATACAGCTTTGAGGTTACCCAAGGTAGATCTGAAGTTTACGTGAGTCTGGTGTTTATATGCTATGTCTCTGTATTGCTTGCATAATCTTTATCTTTCTGTGTTGGTCTTCTCTTTAATGGTATTTTATAGATCAGTATTTTTCAAACTATTTTTCCAAAACCCTGAGTAATAAATAATATCACTAACCTTCTTTCCCTGTCCCCCATATTTAGTTTAATTAAAAAAAAGTGAGATAAATTAAAAAAAAAAATAATATGTAAATTAAAGCTTTTAATGCATTAGAGTCTAGATGTTTTCTGCTCTGGATGGATCAGATGGATCAGAGATGATCACTAAACATTCACACAACAAATATATATATATATATATATATATATATATATATATATATATATATATATATATATATATATATATATATATATATATATATATATATATATATATATATATATATATGGGACCTCTGCCAGAGAGGGCTGTGGGCATCCCGCTCTGTGGTTTTGGCACAATATCGTCCAATTAGGAACACCTACCAGGATTATCATCAACAGGCTTGTGTGTGAATATCTGCAGCTCGTTTTGGAAGGGGCAAGAAGACTCTGCATTCCCGCTCTCGCTTCACCTATGAGGTAGGAGAGGTCGGTGAGGTGAGGTCACACGGAGGAGGAGGTGGAGGTTGAGGGGTAAAACTGTGTCCCCCTCCCCTTCCCCAAACAGGCGCGCATACACCGTGTGCTCTTGTACTCACCTAATTGTGGTTGCAGGGGTCGATACTCAGCTCCTGGCCCCGCTGTTACGATAATGGAGTGTTTGTTCACCGTGTGTGTAGTGTATAGTGCATAGTATGTGCTTAGCATGCTCATGGTATGTGCATAGCATGTGCAGTGTATAGCAGTGTGTCGTTTACAGTGTGGGGCTGTACACAGAGCATAGTGGTGTATAGTGACGTGTCGTTGGAGGCAGTGAGTGCCCTACTCCGTCAGGCCTGCCTGCCACATCACACGCCTCCACCTGTTGCAACTGCAATACACCAGTCCCTTTATCGATGCCCATGAATCCTGGCCTTGCAGATCCTCTTCCACATGCAGAATTCTCTCACCTAGAGAGGAGATCACCTCCTCTGGCGCATCCAGAAATGACTTAATCATCTTCCACCGCCCACCATAAAGACGGAGACCCCTCTCCTCCCCCACCACCACCATAAACCGCATGTGGTATGTGTCATGTGCCATTTTCCTTACGGCCCCCCGGGCTTACCACACAGTTTGAGGTATGGCAGATGATGCAGCCAGCCACAAAGCCAGGGAAATAGTGCACCCAACAATGAAAGAAGAGGCACATGTCAGGTGTGTGGAGAGTTTCGAGTACGCAATAGGGACAGCCTTATTTATGCACACAATGGGTGTGCGGGATCACATAGGTCCCCAGCAGAGAGCAGCCCACAGCCTCCACAGGCAGATGACAATTCCAATGGCAACCTCCTTACTTGCAAAAACCTTCTGCCGGCATTCAAATCCACTGGTAGCAGTACCCTATCCCACATTACTAAAGCGGCTCGTCCATATGCAGCAGGGAAATTCACAGACCTTCTTAAGCAGGTGAATGGAGGTTCCACCAACTTAGAAGCCCGAGGCACCATTAAAGCATGGCTCAACCTACTACTGTCCGGCAATGTCTGTCTTGCAGTTCGTGAAAGACGAGGCAAACTGCTAACCACATCAGTCATCAAGGCGGTGTGCAAATACCCAAGAACAGATAATTGTGTCCCTCTGCCCCACCATCGCAGGAATCACAGAGGTAGACCCAAGAAAAATTCCACTGAAAACGAGAAAATTTGCGCACAGGTTATCAAAAAAATCGAAGAAGGCAACACAGTGGGAGCAATCAGAATAATTACAAGTGACGACACTGTAGCTCCCAAAGATGAGGCCACAGCTCAAGCACTAAGAGACAAGCATCCGACAAGGGACACCATAGACATCAACAACAACCCTGAAGGAGACCCCATCACTGAACAATTAATTTTGCCAGAATCAGAAGTCTATCAGGCAGTAATGTCATTTCCAGCAGGATCTGGAGGAGGTTACACTGGAAATCGACCACAACACCTCAAAGAGATGGTAAATCCAGTACGGTGCATCTGGATCAATTCTTCTCACCAAGTTAACAACTTTCGTCAACAACTGCCTGGCTGGACGGATCCCAGAAGAAATATTTGCCTAGAAGCTGCCAGTTTACTTCAGCCACACCAACTGGGCTTTGGGGTCTATCAAGGCAGTGAAGCCACAGGTCATGCGGCAAGGGGCTACATTAGGAACCTACCAGAAAACAAGGCCGAAGTCAAACTTGACTTTAGAAATGCCTTTAATATGATGAAGAGAGATGTTGTCTTGCCGGCCATTCGGGATCAGTTCCCCAATCTTTTTCCCTTCATTTCAGCTGGCTACAGCAAACCCTCAATTCTTTTGTTTGGTGAACATGAAATTCCCTCATCAGAGGGTGTTCGGAAGGGTGATCCACTCGCTCCACTTCTCTTCTGCTTGGCAGTAAGAGAAATAAATTCCAGCCTACGCAGCGAGCTCAACATCTGGTACCTGGAAGATGGCACTCTGGCAGGTACTGAAGAGTCCCTGTTAGAGGACCTACAACTGGTGAAGACACAGAGAGAAGCCTTGGGACTCATCCTCAATCCCTCCAAGTGTGAAATCATCATCACAACGAACCAGGAAATAATCAATGATGTGCGAACAATCCTCCCGGAAGTCTCTACTACCACTCCATCCAACTGTACCCTCTTGGGAGCTCCGCTGGGTCACCAGGCCATCGACACGGTCCTCAAGGACAAACTGAATAACCTGAAGAGAATGGAGGAGAGAATAAGCGATCTTGATGCCCATGATGATCTGTATCTCCTCACAAGGTGTCTTACTTTACCAAGACTCACTTACTTCCTGAACATTCACTGCCCGACCACTGTGGTGTGCGGGTGTGCTGACAGGCGCCTCTGGTGGCCAGTTTTGTCAACTTCATTTTCTCGGCAATGGCAGAGACATACAGAAGGAGAGTAAATACAGTGTGTATTGAGGTGCTTGCTGGAGCCATTTACCCTTCTAATGCAGACATTCTCTTACCTACCATTCTACGTGATAAGTATGGATTTGCCACTGAAGATATTTATGGAATATCGCTAAATGGAGCAACGAGAGTGTTTGTGAAGTTCTCGTCGAGTGGTGTCTATGAATGAGCTGTAGATGATTATCAAGAGAAGAGAACGGTTGTGATGGAAGGATTGGAGGTGCATTTCAGGGACGTATCGGCAATGTACAAGTGGATAAGGATACATAATATCCCATTTGAGGCCTATGAAGAGGATGTGAGGGATATTTTCAAGGCCTATGGAGTGATTCATGCGGCAAATGTCGGTAGGTGGGAACAGGGTGCCTACGCAGGTTTGCCAGAAGGATCATAGAGTCTGAAGATGTCCTTGAGGATGCCTATACCATCATATGTCATGATGCCCATCTTTCACACACAAGTATATGTGACATGC